>OX401409.1:25568178-25810924 GCA_947846245.1 Cerastoderma edule
AAGTGTTTTTGTTTCTACTGTTAACTGATATAGACGGCGCCGCTCTTGACAAAAATGACCGATACAAGATTGCCTTAACCCTTTACCAAACAACAAATTTTCTGTCCCAAATTGAAAGACTTTGCAGATGACATATCGAAAGGTAAGGAAATGGGAGAATAATCTTCTAATAGGGCAGAAATCATTGTGGGAATAGGAAACTTTGCTCTCTTAGAGCAATTTCTCCTTTTTCTACAATGTTTTTCAGAGTCGTCTGCAACAAAGTGGTTAAATTTCGTTATTGTTGGGGAAAGAGTTAACAAAGCCAATCAATCTGTTTATGTACAATGATGTTACCTATCATGAGAACGTGTTGCATCTTTTTGTGGCAAATAATGATCGGAAACCCTCATTCGCTCAAGAATTATTGGTTTAACTATTGAATAGATGATCTTTATACAGTTTACCAAATCATTTGAGAATACGCTCATGTCAATTGATGTTATACATGGGTTCGCATTTTGTACATATATACATGTAATTTTGGTCGCGAATCGCCGAATACGATTTATAGACTCACGCATGATATTCTACGTTTGGCCTTTCCAGGAACGGACAGATAGAGACCATGAATACCACTTCCTCGAACAGCAGCACTATTAGGCCAATGGTATGTTGGAACGTTTGCTGATCACGCATTTTTGTTATATTCCTATCAGTGAAATACTGGGATTGCTCAGTGTATTGGTTTTCAATTGTGTCACAGTGAATATCGTCACTAGTGATGATATCAGAAAGTCATATCATCACAAGTGATGCTACCAGTTTTGACGGAACTCCCATTCTATATTGTATTTTGTGTCTATGGAGATAATTTGGCAATTAAATTGTATGAAGTGGAAAAAAATAAATGGAACAATCAACTCCATTCGATTGATAACAAAACTATGTCACTTGAGAGTTGGTAGCACGTTGAACTCGAACTCGTTTTTAACCTAATGACAACCCATTCTCGTGACACATGTTTGATAGCAATCAAAATGAAGTCATCATCAGTAACTTCACAGTAGCATTAGCACAATTTTTGATGTTTCATAAATTGCTCCTGTCGCTGAGCCGCCAAAAAGCTGCCTCATGGTGACGACGCTGTTTTGCCTTACAAAGCAAACGGCAGCATCGCCAAAAGTATTTGGGGGATATACACCGATGGCACAACACAAAGAACAAAAAACAGTGTTATTGGGATTTTATCATGTAATACCTTATTAGTGACATGTTGAGTTTCTAATCTTTTTAGAGTAATGCATTCTATGGGTAGAGTGACATGAGATACTATACAATCTAAATAGAATTAGATTATTGGCACGCTCCTTACCTCCTTTCATAACCATCTGTGTATTAAACTGTTAAAACATTCCCAAACAACAAAATTTCGACTATCCCAAATTGAAAGAGTTTGCAGACGACATTTCAAAATTTGATGAAATTGGAAAATAGTCTTCTGATAGGACAGAAAACATTGTGGGAAAGGGAGAAATTGCTCGTTACGAGCGATTTCTCCTTTCCCCACAATGTTTTCTAATGTCGTCTGCAACAAAGTGGTCAAATGTCGTTATTGTTTGGGAAAGGGTTAAACAGTTCATCTAATAAACATTTATCTATAATTCAAATTCATTGAAAACATCTTAATTGGTAGGAGCATCTATCACCCAGATTATAGATCGAATCGGCATCCTTACCACGAGAAGCTGGCTATATGCCTTGGTGAACAATTCCATTACTATTCACCTGCAAAGTCTTTTAATGCAAGTTCTGTTAGGGCCGATAGCTTGTTTCATAGCTGATCAATGAAAACACATTTGTCAGCTTTAATGTTAAAATCATCGTTTTAATGATTTTTTTTTTCACAAAACATGAAATGTAAGATGGACGTCTAAATGTATTCAAAGTGAAATGATCAATGTTATTCCATGATGATCAGAAAGTTTTCTTAGGAAAGATGGTTTGTTTCCATCTTCTTCCTAGTTTTTGATTTATTAAAAAATAGCTTTGTATAATATTACAATGGATTTGTTTCATTGGGTAACCTAATTGGGACTACTTTTAGAACAACTATCTCCTAAAATAATTTACAGGGAAAGCACACATTGGAAAAAGTAGGACTGTTTTCATTCGAAGATAAAACTATTTGGTTTACAGTATATTTGATTTCTATTTGCAAAACATATTTCGCGATGTTTTTGCTGAGTCTAATTTTTATCATTGCAGAGACTTGGGGCAGGCTTGGTGAACTATACCTCGCGTAAGTTTTTGTAATAAGTTATATTCAAACATTGCAACTCATTTTGATGGAGGTCTTGGAGCCCCGTTGTTAGCCAAAATCGTTTCAAATTAGCATATGGCAGAAGTTTTTAACGCAAGCATTTACTATATGGGTACCTACGCAAATTTTAAATGGATGAGGAGACGAATTTAGCAAAAGGTGATCAAATAAGTTCCTATGATACATTGCCTCTACCTTATACCATCATCAAAACAATATGTATTGTTCATAACTATTGTTGCTGTTGCGCGGGATTTCAACCACGTAACCCTTTTTCAAGGGTCAATCAAGGATTGGTATGCATGTCCGTCCTGCAAAAGTTCACTATGTAGTCCCATGTTGAATAGTTCAGATTTCATGGTTGGTCGCGACACATTGGTGGCACAAAACAATCTTTGTCGACCAGGTGAACTACATACATATTGCTAAGTTTTTTATGTTTAAATGGTTGAGATTTATAACGTTAATAAAAATGATACTGTCATATGGACCATATTAAGATTACATTGGTTTAGAAATCATTACTTTAGATCATATTGATTTTACTTATTCATATGGGTTTTACATCACATCAACATTATTTCAGTTATGTAGCGATGCCCGATTCTTAATGATGGAGGAAGACCCCATAATCAATTGCACATAAGTATATGGTTGGTTAAGGCGGGTAGAACCATCTGCATTTCGTAAGTCAGTCGGGAGACTCCCTCTCATAAAAATCCATTTCCCTCTCAGGATTTGACCACACGCGGAAAAGTGCTGATTTTAATTCATTACGCAGCTTGCTGGTAACATGAACAGTATGTTTGTACATATATGTGTATCCTTCCTTTTTACTAAACTATTAAGCTAATCGCTCAGTTATCACAGTTTAGAGGATTAATAGGATGAACTGTGCGCTATACTCCTGCATATGGTATTTAAGACCAACCCTTTCTCAAACAATAACGACATTTGACTACTTTGTTGCAGACGATATTAGAAAACATTGTAGGAAAAGGAGAAATTGCTCGTAATGAGTAATTTTACCTTTTCCGACAAGGTTTCCTGCTCTATCTGAAGAATATTTTTCAATTGCATCACATTTTGAAATGTCGTCTGCAAACTCTTTCAATTTGGAACAGTCGAAAATTTATTGTTTGGGAAAGGGTTAAAGAAGTTTAATATGTTTAGCTTTACCTTGAAGCAACCGCCTCTTCACTGTGTTCTCCAATGAGCACATTTGGGACTAAGTGTTATAAATCCGAATACTAATGATAATGAGGTGAATGAAGGTAACATGAAAGGAAAATACGACGGTAACTCACTGTAATATGGCTAGGCTAGCTTTGAAACGATGCTTTTAAATACAATTGAACGAATCTTAATTAAGAAGATAAATGCATCTGACATTGTGTTCATATCACAATTGTCTTTGTCTCGTTGTTTTTCGCAGATAATCACGATATACCAGAAGCGATGGTCATCTTTTTTTTCGTTGCCGTTGGACTGGTGTGTTGTTGCTGTTTATATGGGTTGTATACACAATGCTGCAAGGCGTGTCAACCCAAGGAGGGCTCTAAAAAGCCCTATGGAAGGAAAGGTGCATATACCAAGACGTGTGACAGGATATCGACTGTTTGAAGGGCGAATCTCACAGAATATTCCTGGATAAAAGAGTTATTTGTTACTCTTTTTCTTTCTAGAACATTATTCTTCAATGAGAGGTTTTGCACACAATTGCTCTGAAGGGTATAACCAAACATATTGCATGCTTAGCGTATCACCATCATGGAGTGAATGAACGTTGTCCATAGCAACTTTTATCGTAAACGCTTAACCCTTTACCAAACGCCAAATTGTCGACTGTCCCAAATTGAAAGAGTTTGCAGATGACATTTCAAAATGTGATGAAATTGGAGAAAATGCTCTTCTGGTAGGGCAGAAAACATTGTTGGGAAAAGGAGAAAATGCTCTTTAAGAGCAATTCATTCTATTTTCACAATGTTTTCCAGACTCGTCTGCAACATACTTGTCAAACCTCATTATTGTTTGGTAATGGGCAAAAGTATAGTATTGTTCATAATTCATATGCGATTGGCATTTTCGATAGAGACTATCAATACCTTTTATGCACTGCATATCAAGGACATATTGTATACAGTAATGGGCATTCCCTTTAGAGACCTCGTGTGGGAAGATCGGCATTATATCAGAATTGCTCAGCATTAGCCACGTAAGATGCTTTGGTCTACACGCTGCGCTAGTGTGCAAAGGTTTTGGCATTAGTTTAGCCCTTTACCAAACGTTAAACTTTCGACTGTCCTAAATTTAAAAAGTTTGCAGACGACATTTCCAAATGTGATGAAATTGGGACAAATCTTCTGATAGGACTAAAGAAAATATGGGAAAAGGAGAAATTGCTCTTTACGAGCAATTTCTCCTTTTCCCACAATGTTTTCAAGAGTCATCTGCAACAAACTGGTCTTACTACGTTATTGGTTGGTAACTGTTTGGTATTTGGTTAAGTCCGTACGAAATGAGAATTGATGCCTTTTAGTGCTATGCGCTTTCGACAATACTGTCTTATTAAAAAGGTTAGCCAATAAGCTTTATGCCCTTTGGGCCCACCTGGGCGAGTTTGGGCAGAGTGACAGATGGGTGCTTGCGTATGCTTGCCTTGATTGTCCAATGAGGGCTAAGACCAAGGCGAAATATACAGTCAATCATTTATTTGTAAACTCGTGTCCCCATACATTTATAAGATACTGTTACTGATCGCCGTTTAACCAATAACCACACAATAACGACTCTTTACCACTTTGTTGCATATGACTCGGATCTACAAAGTACGGCCTACTATATAGCTGGCTCGGTAGCAAGACCGATTTTGATTGGATGGGTTTGAAGACCGATGCACAGTTTGGCCAATATTCTTTCTGTCGTTTTCTAAGGCCAGCGTGGTAAAACTTTCTTATTTCAAACCAGCCAACAATGTCACGTATGTAGGGAAGTATTAAGTTAGTGAGGGATATTGTGCATTAATTGTTTTGAGCTATAAAAGTAAACATTCATATGCTTTGAATATGCTGGCATTATTTAAGAATTAATTAAAGAATAGAAATTATGACAGTGGATAGTCGTATTTTTTAAGACACTTAGTCATCATGTTTTTGTCGATTTAACGAAGTTGTAATTTCTTGGATTCATCGAATCAAAATGTATTTCATTCAATTGGCCTTTAATTAAACAGCATATTGGCATGTCTTTTTTTATTATTATTTATTCAAGCTCATTGCTTTTTCAAATTGTTTTTTGCACCTTTCTCTTACTTTTGCCTCATTGTTCTCTTGATACCACCTTCTTCTTCTATTGACTTTTTTCTCTATATAATTACCTACTTTTCTTTCTCTCACATGTTCATGCTAACTCAATTAATCCCAGCTGTCCATATCCACTCAAACAACGTAAAATGAAAGACAGTAAAGAGACCTGTGCACAATTAGAATTAGGGTGAAGAAAGCACAACAATAAATGAAAGGCTTTGTAACATAATTTATGCAAACTCTGGTATAAATCCAATTACAAATACAATAATTCGAAAATAGAGAAATATGTTAAATGCAAGATGTATATACGTAAACATAAGTTATATGTGTCCAACATAAGAAGAGGACACATCCCCTTTCTGAAAAAAAAAACATTTTAATATTAATGGACCAGGGTACCGTTTAACTAAACAGTTACGCCAAAAAAATGCGTTAGTTTAAAACAACATTCCCTCTCATTTCAATATTGGGCTAAACAGACGCTTCAAATGACGTGTCACATTGCAATGTTATACTTTCATTTAAGATACTATCAATGTTTATCCGTTTTTACTTACGAAAATAATGAGTTGATTGGGAAAAAGTACCCAGACCCTTATCAGAGACAGCTGACCATTTTAGAATGATATAACATTGTATGTATCATTTAAAACGAACGATAACTAAGAGTAAAGACAGATTTCAACATTGGAACCCGGCTTAGATACTTCCTTCTCTATACAGAGTATTCGGTACTTTCACATTTGCATGCCAGATTTTACGGCTTGAAAACGAACGACAAATGAAAGTAAATGTTTTCAACATTGGATCCTGAATTTGATACTTCAACCTCTATCAAGAGTTGTCGTTAATTATCATCAGCATCTTTTGTTATGAGGATATATAACGTACGAAACTAAGAGTAAAGACAAATTTTAACATTGGATCCTGGATTTGATGCCTCCATCCCTATACAGAGTTATCGTGACTTTTCCAATTGCATACCAAAGTACGCGGATTGCAAACGAACGACAACCCCGATAGAAGACAGAAAATGTCATTGGATCCCGGCTCCGATCCTTGCATCCCTATACAGAGTTATCGTTACTTTTCAAATTGCATACCAAAGTACGCGGATTGAAAACGAACGAAAACCCCGATAGAAGATAAAAATGCAATTGGACCCTGGCTTCGATACTTCCATCTCTATACAGAGTTGTCGTTACTTTTCCAAGTACACACCAAAGAATGCTGATTGAAGAAGAACAACAACCCCGATTAAAGACAAAACTTAAAATTGGTTCCCGACTTCGAATCGCAGGATCACGAAGCCTGCATGAAGCAATCCAGCGTCAGATCTTTGTTCTGTTTGTGACGCTCGGACACAACGTGTGCAATCTCGTCCCGACCCATGTCCTTCAGCGCCATGGACAGCACCTCAACAGCGCCATCTTTCTTGTCCTTCATCTGCCGTTTCCAGTAGAGCAGGATCTTGTAGGTCACGTCCACCATCCCGAGTCCGTTAGAGATGGCGTCGAACCCGAGACCCGTGATCGTGCTGTCCGGCAGGTCTAGATGCACGGCTAGAGTGAGGCCCTCAGGTACGAGTCTCGAGAGAGTCATTAGACTTCGGCCGGACAGGACCTTAGATTCTTTGTCGACTGAAATTCGTGCAAAATGAAAGATCTTATAGCATTCGTATTATATGATTATCCGTATGTAAATCGTTATTAAGCAGATTGTGATGCAATTCGAGGTTCGTCAAATTTATAAAGAGTTCATGTTTTGTACAAATATGGAAACCATCCAAAGTATATCAACATATCCGATTGCATCGTCACCAATCTTTATTAATGCAAGATTGCCTTTTTACGACAAAGCTATGTACATCAGTCGTTCAGTCGTAGATCTTTTTATTTATTTAGCCATGTCATTTGTGCGAAGGAAGGTAAAATATTATGCCATTCCAACAGGCGTGAGAACCTTAACGAAACATTGTAATAATTGGTCAGTATTTCATGAAACTAATATACTTCAAATACTAAAAAATGGTAATTTATAGATGTTCGATGAAAATCAATAAATAATTTCACAAGTCAATCACTAACAGCATTTTTGTATGTTTTTTAATGTATTGCGTTTTTATAGCGTCGTTGAAATCTTAACTATTCAAGCAACAACGTATCTGTAAATCAATTAATAACTTTATATAGAAAGCATATTTTAGTAACCGTTTAGATTGAAATCAAACTTAATGGCAACATTGGCGATTAAAGGCTTGTGAATTTGTATGTATGCTCTAAGCTAAACGCAAGCCAAATATGATCAAGAATGTTTTCGTCGATCATAGAAAGTCAAAATTTACTTGAGAAAAGGTCAATCTTTATAATAGAAACATGTTCCCGCTTAGGATTTGTGTTTTAACAAAGGATGTATGTGTGAAACTATTTCTCTGATTATTTCAAGCAACCAAAAGAGGCTATTGCACTCTGTATTTCGTCATTAACTTTAAGGCAGTTGTCGAAACTTGTTGGGGATAACACGCGTTTCTCCCATATAAAATGACAATCTGAACACATCGGGTTTCTCAAATGAAAACACTTCTGAAATAAAAGGGATGACGCCATATTGGTTCCCAGCGGAATGACGTCACTTCACTTTCGTGTAAAAAATTGATCTTAAATGTGAAATCTAAAAAGTCAATAAAGTTGATTGAGGGAACAGCTTTACATGTCACAACAACAATTTCGTCATTTTGGTATGAGTTACTGATAAAAAATGATTTAAAAGAATGCCAAACACTACCATACACATTGAACTACTTAACGTGCACGCTTAGAAAATGTGTTAATTGCCGGATGCCGATTTACCCGAAAAATTGTAACACTACACTTATATCCGAGATGTACATGTGACATATATCCGAGGTTTATTTAGCAGCTCACGGAAATACCCGAGTAGTTCCGATTGATAAAATGAAGGAGGTATATTCCCATCATACCAAAATTGATAGCTATAGTAACAAACATTTCGTGTTACAATCAGTTCTATAAAAGTTGTACTTTCACAAAGGCAATTATTTCGATGCGTAAGTAAAGATATAGCGTTCGCCGTGTGTCTATTAGAATTCTTGTGGCACGCAACATGTGCCTAGGTCATAAGCTTATTTTGAAATAACCTTACGAAACTGAAAGCATTTTTTCCTGTTACTATGACGGTTTCTTGAAATCATAAAAAAAGCATGGCATATCGAAAGCACATATGGGCCACGTCACAGGAAAAGGGGCACTCGGACATAGCAAACAGTGTAGCCCCAGACCAGCCGCCACGTCAGTGACGTGGCGGCTGGTCTGGGGTTTACACTGTTTGCCATCTTAGAGGACATCAAGTTCTACCTTTAAATAAATACAAATGATAACTGTCGTAACTAGATGCTGGAATAATAGCGCTAACAAAGAGCTGAGTCAGTGGTTTTTATTTATGTCCGAGAGCCCCTTTTTGCGTGACGCGGCCCATATTATGATTATGATTACCGTCTATCTTTGTTTTTCGGTCCGGTTAATTAACGCGTTAATTGCGGAGTAACGGGATTGGGGAAACTTTACAAAACCCTTATAGTGCTAGAACCGACTTCATACTTACACTATGCCAACAGGTTGGATCCATGCCAGCCGCCGAATAGATTTGCGGCTGTCCTGTAATCTGACATGTTTGGTACTCTGAGTATCCTCAACAAAATCAGGCAGATATTTAAGGTTTTGGAAAACAGACGACCCAAATATCTATTTTTAGAACATTACCTAGTTTTCTAAGGGTCAAATGTATATTTTTTATTATATTGTGTGTCTATCGTTGCTTTCGGTCAGTTCAATTAATAAAAAATTGGTTATGGAACTTTTACCCAAAAAGTCGAGCAAACATACACCAGACACTTACGTATGACGGGTTTCCGGCTTGTTTTCATCAGCCGCTCCATGACGCTGCTCGGCAGGGGTTTGAACCTCGGAACGAACGGCTCGTCTTTCTTCTCTTCCTGTTTCGTGCTGAAATCGAACTCTAGCTTCGGCTTCTCTTTCTCCGGTTTCGGCTCCTCGGGGACAAATTCCGGTTTGAAATACGCACAAACAGCCTCTTCCGGGATATCTATCTTGAACTTGACGGTGGCTGCGAACTTCGCAAGAGGTTCGTTAATGTCTAATGGTGTAAAGCTTATATTGCCCACAAGCGCTTTCTCCTCGTTGGTCTTGGGTTCGATGACAAAGCGTCGATAGCTCTCCGGAAGGAATTTGAAAAATTGCAGTTCCTTATTATCTAAATAGTCACTCTCATAGTTCACCTTAATGTCGTCATTCAGTTCGATCCCCCACTTCATCCCGTCGAATATCTCAAACCCGTTGATTTCCTTTTGTTTATTGTTATGGCTGATAGGTGGAGGGCGTCTTGATGAAAACGCGGGTTTCCTGTCTAACTCTTCCCGCTGGATCTGAAGCTTGTCCACTGGCTTGAAACCTTTGTCCTTTCTGGCCGCGATCCGCTCGTCCTTGCGGGCGAGGGGACAACATTCCAGAACCATGACCCAGAATTTCTCCTGAAGGTTGATAAACACGAGCACCTCCCCCATCTCCTTGCTGGCCCGTCCTTCCAGTACGGTTATTGCTCGGTGAAGGACGGTCCGTCTGTCGGGTTTAGACAGGGCAACACAATATCTGGAACAAAATCACAACTACAATATCCATTAGCCTTCGCTCGAACAAATTGATTCTACGTTGATTGTGACAGAAGCTTTTGACCAGAACTTAGGCCGATTTTTGGGCTAATCCCAGTTATTTTTACCTCGCCGCTAACGGGTACCGAACCATTGACCCTTTGAACAAGAGGGTGGCGACCCACCAGTTGCACTAAGGTAAATGATATTATCTATCCTTTCAACGCTGTTTCGGTATTTCTACGTATAACGGCATATCTTGACAGATAATGTTTCTGTCTCTTTAATCAAAATTTGTGAAATGGTCAAAGAAAAAAATGTAATAATGAGTCCCCCGAATTACGTTTTGAAGCAGTCCCACGTCAGAAAGAAAGGTTCATGTTAATATCTAGGGTATGTCATGGTAATAGTAGTGGCATTAATACACTGTCATGTAGCCTCGTTGTGGAAGACTCTCAACTTGGAAATGGTTATCTTAAAACATCTTATTTCATCGAATAGTTACCTGTTCTCTACAAACTATGCCAAGTCAAAATGTCCTAAAAATGTCAAAATTATTGACAAACTGTGAAAGTGTTTGATTTGTTTAAACCTTTACCTCGCAGGTTTCTAAATACGAAGTAGATCTCTGTACAGTTATGATTAACCTTATGAAAAAGTCACTTGCTCAAAATGAGCCATTTACCAGTTTGTCCAGTTGGCCTTTTTTGTCTACAGAATATGATAAATGGTATCAACCTTTAAAGTACTTGAACCGACTTCATGCTTATGCAAACAGTTAAGTTAAGGTCAGCTGCCAAGTTAATCGACGGCTTGCCTGTGATCTAACCTGTTTGCTTCTCTGAGTATCTTTCCTCATCAAAATTAAGCAGATATTTAAGGTTTTTGGAAATCAAACGACACAAATATCTATTTTTATCAAATTACCCACCATTCTAAGGGTTAAGATAGTATCGCAGACACCACCCGGCATTTCGGTGAAACTTACGTGGAAAGTTCCTTCGTATCGAAGGTGACGGTAGTTCGTGTAAATTTGTAGTTTCCTTCTATCATCGTCCAGCCATTGTTCGTTTTCTGTAACACGGCTATATCCGAATTCTGTAATAAGACAATGGCCAATGCTTTCATTTCATCAACAACTTGTGTATATCGATTCACAATGACACAGTGACACTAAATGCTTTTTTAATAAGTTCAACATCGCTTCAACACTTGTGAAACTTCATTACAGTAACCAGCATGCGTGAAGAAACAAGGTACGTATGCACATACTAATTGGGTCTGGTTAGGTAGATGGTTTTGCCTTCAGAAAGCATCAACTCTAATTAAAAATCAAAATCAAGAACACGGAATCTGGATCGTTTTCACCAAGTTGGTCTCCCAGGATCTTAAAAAATCAAGAATACAGAGTTTTGTATGAACAATGTCAATGTGTTAATGGTGATCGACATTTTCTAAAATTTAGTACAACTCCAATGCGTAAATTGAATAGTAATATTTGTTCAGGAGTAAGTTAAAGCTTTTCTGAGGTCCTTCTTTTCCTCTAAATACGTTTACAAGGGTATATATCGCTCCATCCTTTGTGAGACACGTCCCTAATCTCTGACCACTCGACCAATGAGTCTATATCAAAATGTTAAATTACCGTAATGATAGACGGCATAACACGTACAAATATAAGAATGACAACTCGACTCATACCTTTCTCTGTTCGTCCTCCTCGTAGCCTGCCGGTAGGGGGAGTTTTACAGTGACCGCGCGTTTAAAGGTCACATTAATTCCCGGTGTGATGTCGATAAACTCCGTCGCTTCCACGAGTTCGTTTGTCTCATTCGGAAAGTTCTGTTTTGCCAGCTGGATCTTTTCGGGTGCTATCGGGTTTATCTAGAATAGTAAAAGGTAGGGAGTGTCTAAATGGTTAAAAGGGCAAGGATGGCCAAATATGCAAGTTTCACTTCGATATGGAGTCCATTTGTTTCATACTATAACGGGTATGGTGCTAAGGTCATGATGTAATTGCTTAGCAGTGTCATTACCGTTGCTAGGCTAAGTCACACCACGGCATCCGCTTCCGTTTACTTCGAAGGCAGGGAATACTATTTGAAAGATACATTGTATATCTGCTGTGCCTGAAACATTTGCTTGACTTGTTCTACGGACAATAACAGGCACTTTGGGAATGCCACCAGACCCCATTAGAAAAAGTCTGTCACCGTGTGCTGCAGACCCTGAATAAGACACTGAACACCGTCGTTCGCCTTACAAAGGGTGATGCTTTGATTGATTTAGTAAAATATAACATCGGGAGTGTTCTTTGTCGCATAGTTAATCCAAAGGTGATACCGTATAATGACGCCTCAGCATTTCAGACGCATAACCCATGTCGTAGTTTAAAGACGAATTTCATCAGAGATGACATGTGACTATTTTACATGGTTTCCGCCTTAGCTTAGTTAATAGTCCGGCTTTATAACTACGTCATTGTTACTAAAATAACATATCGGTCTTGAAGGACGTTTAGGTCAAACAAAACGAGTCGGCCCTGCCAATCTCAAACACTGCATCGCCTTCTTCTAAATGAAGAAAATATGCCAACATGGCAGGTAAGAGATACAATACGCATTGTGGTCGTGATGTAAAACAACACTGTATGGGTAAAACAAATGATTTACACAATAGGAAATATTTAAGAAACATAAGGTACTCTCTCATGCATATCGGCATTGAATTAAGATTTTTGCATCGAACAATAGAACTTGATGTAGCTGAACGTTAATGATTTTAATTGAAAAGCGATACAACTTTCGGCGAGTTTGATTTACCTGCATCGTGTAACATTAGAGTTTTGACACTTACACGGTAGTGCAATTGCATTTCATATGTTAATCGAATCTAATGTTCGCAACTTTATTGGGGATATATCGATTAAGTCATCTCACCTGTATGTTACATTGAAAGTTTCTATCCGTTGTTTTCTTTGGGAATCTGATGCTGATGTATTTTGAGAGTCGTGAGTTGTAGAGACATCCCTGTATTGTGACATCAAACACCTCCCGTTTGGGGGTAAATGTGACCACAAACATACCCAGTCTGTCTATTTCCAGCTCTACACATGGTGCTTTGGCGCTGTCCTATAATGCAAGAAGGGAATACAATTAGTCAACGACAGTCACATGTTTCACAATGAACAGTACCTTTACGCGTAAATCCACATATAAGATTGTCTGTCGTGTGCATTTTCGATACATATGTTTCCAAATGATTGTGCATTGAATTTATGTCGACCATCTGCTTTTCAAAAGCTTAACTTTGATGCGGTAAGATATTTAGAGAGGCAAACAGGTAAGATCACAGACAAGCCACCAATTTACTTGGCCGCTTGTCTGAGTACATGGTTTTTGTTACAGCGGATTGTTTTAGTCGCACTAGCGTTGTATTTGAACTAAACCTTCAGTTTTGTTCTAAGAGACCACTGTTAAACTTTGCAAGACAGGTAATTTATCTTAAGGATATGTTTATGTATCTTTATACAGATGTAAAACCAATAAGAAATCTCATACTGAAAGGTCCGTATTCAGCCAATACTTGTCATATATGTCACGGTTCTGTTTTCTACGGTTGCTTAAAGACTGACTGAGTATTAGTTAAGCGGATTGGCTTTAGAGACCTTTAGTTGTGCAGTGACAATATGCCTATTTGTCCCGTCTATGTTTTATATGAATAAGGAAGGAACAAAACACTTTCCTATTATCGTCTGGTTTGTTTTCACTGTTCACTTTTACTCATGGGAAACCAACCATATCCTATCATATGATCAGGACAATGGTATAATTGAATCTCTTTTGTCAGAAAACAGATATCAATTTACCTTAATGGGGTGTTTAAGAACTCTTTATAGGAGGTGTACTCTTCTAGCCAACCTCTTTGTTTCTTATTTTTATCCTATAGAGTGGGTCCTTAATGCAATAGTCCCACAAGTAATAGTTTGCTAAGTGCTTATACAGTAGTATTCGTCTTCTATTTTCTTTTTTTGAAAAAAAAAATGGGCGTTAAGGCCCATGTATGTTCCTATATCTAGTGCCCTGAAAGGTAAAGTGATGTTTACTTAAACAATTGATTAATGGTTTTTAAACGAATCATTAAACGTTTAAAAAGTCATAAATAGCACATATCCGTAAGTCAGTTTTTCTACCTTCAAGAATGGCCATTTCATTCTATCTATTGTTCTACATTCTCTCTTACATAACTATGTTGTTTAGTTATATCATTTTAAGCGACTTATTGCAAAATGCATTCCATTGCAAATGTGTTGTCCAACCTATCATTGTAGCAACCACATTTGAAATAACGTGTGTTTTGCAACCACGTGAGCTTTGCAACATCATTTTTACATACATTTTCAATAACGCATACTTTGCAGTCTATTTTTGTTACACATACCTTTCTCAGAAATCCCACGTCCACCCACTCATTATCCTCCTTCCATTTCCCCTTGACGTTAATCTCGCAGTACTCGGGATCTATCGGGTAGTACGGGATCTGGATCACTACAGGCTTCTTCAGTACATGCACCGAGGAGGAAAACAGGAATATCTCGCTCGTCAGATGTTCCTGCTGGGGTAACACGGGCGTGTACTTCCATCTCTGGGTAGGGGGCGCCACCTCACATGTTATACTGTCCTTCTTGTTGAACAATCCGTCGGGTACCACCAGCTTGGCACCGAGGGGCAGTCCGTAGTTACCTCCCTTCTTACCAGGCTGGTAGCTCACCTTGAGACTGGAAGTATAGGGAGTGAATAAGTTAAGATCCAGGGTTTGATATCCATGATTGATATCGGATGATCCATATTTGATATCCTTATTTGATATCCATGTTTGAAATCATTGTTTGATAAACATGTTTGATATCCATGATTGATATCCATGTTTGATATCTATTATGATATACATATTTGGTACTCATGTTTGGATCCGTATTTGAAATTCACGTTTGATACCCATGTTTGATATCCATGTTTGATGACCATGTTTGATAACCATGTTTGATATTCATGTTTGATAACCATGTTTGATATGTTTGTTTGATAACCATGTTTGATATCCATGATTGATATCCATGTTTGATATTCATGTTGATAACCATGTTTGATATTCATGTTGATAACCATGTTTGATATCTATTATGATATACATATTTGATACTCATGTTTGGATCCATATTTGAAATTCACGTTTGATAACCATGTTTGATAACCATGTTTGATAACCATGTTTGATAACCATGTTTGATATTCATGTTGATAACCATGTTTGATATCCATGTTTGATATTCATGTTTGATATCCATGTTTGATATTTATGTTGATAACCATGTTTGATAACCATGTTTGATATTCATGTTTGATAACAATGTTTGATATTCATGTTTGATATCCATGTTTGATATGTTTGTTTGATATGTATGTTTGCTTTCCATGTGTGTCATCCGTGGTTGATATCCATGTTTGATATTCATTTTGATATCCATGTCTGATATCCTTGTTTGATAACCGTGTTTGATATCCATGTTTGATATCCATGTTTGATAGCACTATTTAATAACCATGTTTGATATCCATGTTTGATAACAATATTTGATAACCGTGTTTGATATCCACGTTTGATAACACTATTCAATAACCATGTTTGATAAACGTGCTTGATATCCATGATTGATATCTTTGTTTGATAACCATGTTTGATATTCCCCTCCTTGTATCTACTCGTGTTTGATCGGCTTACTTGGGTTTTGTGTGCTTGAAGGTTAATTACTTGTTGAGCTGTTTGTATTTCTAACATGCGTATGTGTATTACATATGTGCGTGTCTCTCATATTTGTTGGTGGTCTATATGTCAATGTTACTTATATGGTGGACTTTTGCGATAAGGGAAATTTAATTGAATCACTAAAAAGAAAGGTGTTCATTTTCTTAAGATATTTGCCAAGACTGTGGCTGGTGATGTTACAAAGATCTAATATTCCATACAGAATTAACATAAATGACGTAGTAATGGTATTGAAATTATTTGTTTTGAACCCTTATAGAAATGGAGCCGGCTTCATGCTTATGCAAACAAGTTGGATCCAGCGAGTACATTGACGGCTGGCCTGTGATCTAAACTGTTTGCTAATCCGATTATCATTCCACTTCAAAGTTAAGAAAATATTTAAGGTTTTGGAAAGCAGACGACACAAAAATGCATTTTTAGAAAAACAAACTTGCATTTTAATGGTTAACACTGGAAATAAAAAAATATCATCTGGTACCAATACATTACTCAAATTTATGATCCTAAATCATGTATGTCTGTGAGAGAGGAAGTTGGGTGAAAGGTACATCTTGTCATGGGATGTCTAATTTGTCTATACAATGTGTCAATCGATGATTAATTGATATTCTGATTAATTGGGCGATTGATTAATTGATGATATAAACTTCTTTCAAAGATATTGGACCGACAGTGTATCCATATGTATGCACTCTGGTATTAATACACGTGTTGTATACCATGTTTTATCGTTCATAAAGAAAGATTGTGTTCGTCTGTGCTGTACAGTACATAAAGTGTTTTATAGTAATTGTTTTCAAATGAGTTAACTAAAAACTATTTGTATGAAAAAAAGAAGAAAAGCAGACCATCTTAAGAACAAGCATTAAATTACCGTCCCTTAACAAAGACTAAAAGGGTAGGGTTCACACAGGTTGTTTTCAAATAACCAAGGAAAACCTAATTACAAATCGATAGCCTTGCGTCACCATTTATCAATAGCTCGTTCCTTTCAGCGAATTTAATAAAACTTCAAAACATCGGCTTTGTCTGGTACTTGGAAACACAAAAGGCAATATAGACCGTTTTGACATCCCATTGATCGGTTATTGATCACCGAAGTAACGTTTCACGTATGAGGCCGGTATATCTTTTGAGTGATCCCAGTCTTGTTTAACTCAGTATAACAACATTTGACCAGTTTATTGCAGACATCTTTGGAAAACATTGTGAGAAAAGGAGAATTTGCTCTTAATGAGCAATTTCACCTATTCCCACAATATTTTCTGTCCTATCAGAAGATTGTTTGTCAATTTCAACACATTAAAATGACGTCTGTAAACTCTTTCAATTTGATTCAACCGAACATTTGGCGCTCGGTGAAGGTTGAGCGTCATCACACATGGGTACCTTCTTTAAAGGGTGGACATGAATCGGACTGTCTGTAAAGAGCGTTCTGATCAGGTGCGACGATTCTCACTTTTAGTTGAGACATATGGCAAGGTATTACGTAAGAAACTAAGATAATTGCAAATTCAAGGGGAAGTTTTATGAAGGTATTCTATGTCGGCAATGGCTGTTTAGATAAGTTGGATAGGCATAATCGTGTTTTTTTTGTGTTGTTTTGTTTTTCTCAAGAAACATTTCGTTCAAGTATTGTTTGATATATGAAGACTTTGAGTTATTATTAAACATATTGTGGCACTCGCACTACGTAACCACGAACTATAGTCTTGAACAGAACTAAGATAACAATGAAAAATACCTCATACTGTCTTGGACAAAAGACGTGTTTACCCATGCCTCTTATAGGATGCGAATGACGTAATAAGGACTCACCATACAGGATAAATGCACTAGATAATCAAAACCTCATTTAAAATTCAAATGTTATTCTGATAGGATTCGTTCAAATTTCATGCAATATATTCTATTAACAATGATTTGCATTTAATCATGTTTCAACAAATGATTAGTCATATGTCATTGAATTGAAATAAGCTGACAGAATACATTATTCATTATACGAACATAGAAGATTTTTTAAAGGATTGGCTAATAAACTGCTACCAGTAAGTGACATTCCTTTGCGATTATTGTTTGGGCCTTCTTCTTGGAATCGTATTTGGAAGAAGTGAATGTTTATATGGTTGCTCCCGTTGTTCATTTTTTAACCACACCTTTTTAATTCCTTTCAGAGGGCTTGTTTTCTACTTAATTATGTACGAATCTCAGAATTGATCAAGGAGGCGTTCTATTACAATTTTGTCTAGGAAGAGACTCGTAGCCACTTCGTCAATGGAGTATATATATACTAGTTCAAACGGAACAACATTAAAAGGTGCCATTAATTGAAACCAATTCGCCACGGAAGTGTTCGGTAACATATGTGTTGTGTTTCTTGGTAAAGAGGTCATAGATATTACCTTAAATACATCAATGTTTAAAATGATTAATTAAAATCGAAACGATGTTTTTTTCTGGGCTTTCCATCGGGGTTTTACAATTGTCGGTCTCGATTCGGTAGTCAGCCAAGCTATCAAAGTTCCTGGAAAATACTTACGAGAACTACATAATACTGTTTCTAAACCACCGACGTCTTTCCCACATGAAACTTATCTAATCAATCGTTAGTTACGGATATATCCTATCGCATTGACTTCGTAAAATGTCGGAAGCAATATCGGCCGAGCCGGGTATTAATTTGAGGGCCTTATATAAGTGAAGTTGTACGGTCCGAAAAATCAAATTTCAATTGAAATATAAAGGATACAGATTGTAATAAGTCTCAAACCTAACGGAACCAGCTATAACATTCTCGACCAAGATCAGCCGATATGGAATAGATAGTATAATGTCTAAGACAAAATTATCATAATTATGCTGGCAGATTCCTAGAATTTCTAGAATTCCCAGAAGACTATTCTTAGAACGAAGATATTTGCAATTCCCTATTCCTCGAATACACACAGGTCGCTATGTTGAAATTACAAGGCTATGTTTTATGAACCAAACTATCATCCATGTATGACTTTGGCATTGGTTCATATGGTTCAATGAGAACAACTTGTTCATGGTATAACATTTTGTCTTCCTTTCATGCTTTAAGGATGCGACCATCCTTTAAAGAAGGAACCCGATAGGACAATAAAATAATTCCATAAGGACCGCATACATGTCTTTCAACATTTTGACTTTATTTCTATGCAAATCACTTTACTTTTGGTTCTCTCTTTTTTATACAAAGGGGAGGGCATATAAATCTGCCCAGGTGTCTCATTTTCACCAAGAAGCATGTACTTTGATGAAAGTATTTCATTCCCGTCTCCGTTTCTACGTAAGCAAATATCCAGACGTAACACGTATCTCTGTATGAGTGGTAACGTGCAGACATCAATGTCAAATGCCCGCTATTCACACCAAGATAGATGCACATTTGTACAAATCGATATGGCTTTAACCCCCGCCACATAATTTGTTATTACGGGACATCAATTCACGGACAGGAATTCATTATTAAAGTATTACAGCAATAACACGCAGATAAACGGTCGAGCGGACAAAATGGATGCTAGGTGAATGTAAACAAATTACGCTATTGTTAATGCTCGGACCATTTGAGCTAAAGACAAATCAGCTTGTACTGCACATGATAGCGTTAACTGTTATACTTGAAGACATGGAATGGAAATCATCTGATAATGGGATAAACTATTAGTTTAAACTTATTTGTTTTATATCTATTGTGAAAAACGTTCTTGCAACTTAGACTAATTGCCCTCGATACTGTTTCCTTGATACATAACAAGTACTCACGACAGATGGGGATTAGTAAAAGTTTGCCTGTCAGATCCCATTTACTCGCGAGATTCGAACCCATGACCCTTATGTCCAGGATCCGACTCTCTATCCCTGAACCACTGTCTTTAACAATATATCATTAGCTAAGATATAGTATTCCCCATGGTATTCGGGTACCACATGAAAAATGCCAAAGCAAACAGAAAGAAAAAGCAAATTAATTAATAGACAATAAAGAAACACATTTCTTTAAAACATTTTAAAGTCAAAGAGTATGCCAATGGTTTAAACAGTGAACATAATATCAACAGTTGCGCCGAACAAATGGAGTGGTGAAAATCTGCACTATCCCAGGATCGAGCATGAAGCCTCGGCAATAGAAGCATTGAGTCCTGGGTGCCGTTTTACTAAGCAGGTTATGATTAAAGTCTGAGTAAGTTCAAAACAATTTCCGCGTTATTTCTTAGTGGACTAAGCAATATTGCGTTGTAACACATCATTGGAATCGTCTCATCAAGACGCTTCCAATGATGTGTCACAAAGCAACGTTGTACTTTCATTTAAAACAGTATTCATGATTATCAGTTTTGGCTTAAGCAAATATAATCCTCAAGCTGCTTAGTAAAACGGTACTCTGGTCCATGCATATACCCTGCATTAGGGGTATACGCATGGATCAGGACCCCATGCTATGGTTCATGTCAATAATTGTGTACCCATTCCGTTGATCTTTCCCCTTCCATTTATACCGCTTACTACAACAGTAACGAACGAATGACTGTACAAAAACATAAAATCCAAATATCTACCTGCTTTGATACTGCTTTCCTCTCACGTTAATTTGCACTATATCCATCCCATACACATTATACAAGACAGTTTAATGTCTTTCCGAACAAAATAAGCATTACCCATTATGAATACAATGTATAAATGGGAGCGTTTTTGATCAAATCGCAAATGGATATTTCGACACGAAGACAAATGATTCATATAGTATATACATGTACAGGTGTCAAATGCTAATATTTTAGATTGTATACACGTATCAAATGTTAATGTTTATACAAACATCACCCTACGCATTGAATTGAATCCAACTATATAAATCTGAGTTGTGATTTGATGAATATTTAAACAAAATAGTGATATTCCTAACACATGTGTGTGATGGCTAAAGGATGTGTTTGGCTGAATACAAAACTAGCATGTGTTCAATGTGTTGCAGTTGTATCTGCAAGACCATTCGTTTCTATGTTTGCCTAGCATTGACGCCTGAAAAAGCTTTGCATAGGGCTCTATCTTCATTTGCTTAAATGGATTGAGTACTTTTCCAAATTAAAGTGTTCCGTTGTATTCGACAGATGTTCAAATCGTATAGTGTTGAAATCGACTGCATGCTTATGCAAACATGTTAGATCCAGACCAGCCGCCAAGGCATGCTACTCTGGGCATTTTCTTCATCAGAATTGAGCATATATGTAAGGTTTTGGAAAGCAAACTATTTTAAGAATATTACCGAGCATTTTAGGGTTAATATCAATGAACATTGTATATGTTCGTAACGCATCGGGTGGAATACGGTCGGAACCCATAGGATGTTGCTTGTTCACACTCTCAGAAGGTGGAATATTTTCGGTATATGTTTAAGATATCGTATGTTGATAATGGAAAACGGGATAGATTGTCAATCTCAGACTATAAAACATATTTTTGCAAAGGAAACAAGCCGGATAAGTATGCTAGAGAGTGCAAATCAAATATTTTCATCCCTGTCCTAAATATTGTGATATTGGTCAAATATTAAGGTTTGCACAAAATGTTATCAAGTAATGTTTTAGGATCGTGTCCTAGTTTATATCAATAGGAAGTATAATATAAACCTGTGTTAATAACGTCACGTTAAAAGGGGATCTTTCTTTATATAGAGATGTCACGTTAGGGGCAGCCATTTCGCTCTTCATCGAATTCTAGTTTTGGATAGTTCTGAAGTATTCCATTTTAACGGACGCGCCTCATGATAAAGTTGTAATTCCAGACGTGCTTTACCGAGCCTGTCTACTCATGCATTCCATAGGAGGGGGTATTCTACATACTAGTTGACGGCAGTTCTATGGAATATTAGGTTTAATGGCATTCCAATGTATTGTTTTATTATAGTCCTCAATGGGTGATCAAATTGTCTTGGGATTGTTTTGGCATCTACTCGCTCATGGTTTAGTTGTTTGACAAATATATCATGTCATGTCAACACATGTTCTAATTAGTTAAGTTGTTTATGTAGGTATACGGTAAAACTAAAGTACAACTAACTATGTGATCTAGTAAGGTACATGACAAGCGAATATGAAATTCATTGAAAATAGATAGTTTTATCTAAAAACGACAACTTTCCCCTCACAGTTCTTGATAAAGCTATTCGGTTATAAGCGGTTCTTTATGATACTTTAATGGGTTGTCAATGGCTATCCAACGAATGGAGGAGCCTCTAGGTACCAGCTGGCCAATGAACATCATTCTCTACTAGTTCCCTTTGTAAACAACAAGCAAGCAACATGTCATTTTAAAACAATATGTACAGCGTGATCCAGAATATCTGATACGGTTTCAGCGTCTTGTAATTCTTACATGCGTAACTTTATTTAATATATCAAAACACATTCTTAAACTAAATATTTTCCAGTTTTATTTGATAACAGGGTTATTCTGGTCTGATAGAAACTGTATATTGTAATCATGCATACATAACTACATCAAATGTTTGATGTGACGTCCTTTTTGTAAAATAACGACGTCAAGTCTCTTTTTAAAATGTTCAATGACGTTAACACACATATCAGGGGTGGTTTTCTTCATTTCTCGGCGTATTGCTGATTTTAGTTGCTGGATATTGTCTGGTTTTGGAACATAAACATTGTTATTTACGTGTCCCCATAAAAAGTAATCCAAGGGATTTAGGTCTGGTGAATGCGGTGACCTGAGCAGTTTTAAACGAGATGATATTGTTGCCAAACGTTTCTCACAACCATTCCAACACACTTTTAGCCGTGTGAGGTGCTGCACCATCTTGCTGGAACTAAACATCTTTGATCTCAATCCCTTTTCTTCGTAAGGAAGGTAGACATTTATTTTGTAAGAGAGTCAGGTATCGTTCGCTGTTCACTGTCGTTCTTTCCCCGTCCGATTCGAATAAGAATGGTCCGATTACACCCGAAGATCTCAGTGCTGCCCATACCGTTATTTTTCCATCATGAAGGGGCTTCTCTAAATAGAAGTCTGACTTCTCATGGCTCCAAACTCGACAGTAATGCTCTGTACACACTTCCAAAGCTGGACTTATTTGTAATGTCTCCCACAACTTTTCTCACTGATTTTTGTGGGGTCTCCTGAATAATTTCCATAATCTCTACATTTCCAGAGCTGCGGCTTGATTTTGGTCTTCCAATGTTAGTGCGTCTGCCATCTTGAATTGATCCTGTCTGTTGAAATCGTTTAACAAGTCGACGTGTGAGTTTATCATCGTCAGGATATTTTTTCTGCATCATGCGTTTAACAGTTAACAGAGATTTAGTCTCATGATAGAGTTTTACTACTTCCGCAGTCTTCTGTTTTGACGTCGCCATCTTTAAAAACGACTGTCATTTTATGACGTCATGACGTTAACGCTTTCCCGTTGTTTTCTTGAGATAAAAAATTATGACAATTCTCTTTCAAATGGTATGTAATATTTAGTTATGACATCAACATACGCTTATATATTAAACCTTAAAACCGTATCAGATATACTGGATCACTCTGTATATTATCGACAGTAAGACGTAAGTGCAGTTATAATTGTAAAGAACCATGAGCTCTACGAAAGGCCGTTCGATATCAGTCTTTTAAACAGATTATTCCTGCAAAATAAATCTGCTATATCTACATCACACAGTTATAGAAGAGGATGATAGATATATCAGTTATCTTGTTTACTGTAACTCTACAAACAATATGGGATAGCACATTTTTCGTAGGAAGCTAGTTTATCTTATAAGGAATGAATCATCATTCTGTGAGATAGTCAGTTTAACCCTTTACCAAACGCCAACGTTTCGACTGTCTTAAATTGAAAGAGTTTGCAGGCAACATTTCAATATGATGAACTTGAAAAATAATCATATTATATGACAGAAAACATGGTTGGATAAGGAGAAATTTGTTCGTTAAGAGCAAATTCTCCTTTTCAACAAAGTTTTCAAGAGTCGTCTGAAGCAAACTGATCAAATGTCGTTATTGTTTGGTAATGGTTTAATGGCATTCCAATGTATTGTTATTATATTTCCTAATGGACGATTAATTTGTCTTAGGATTGTTTTAGCATATTCGCTATTCGCTCAGAGTTAATTTATTTGACATACACGTCATGTCATTCAATGCGTCTTCAAATTAGCTCAGTTTTTTATGTAGGCAAACAGTTGAATTAAAGTGCAATTGTCTATGTGATCTTTTATGTTACATGACAAGCGAATAAGTTCCTTATCTACAGTAAGATTCGTGTGCAGTTGTTAATGTGTTAAACCGTGAGATTGACGAAAGCCCGTTCGATTTAGGTACAGAGACAAGCGGTAGAGGTCACATTTTATTCACAATTTTGAATTATTGTCTCTTGCTTCCTTAATTTGGTACCATCAAGTGTTTTGGTAGGAATGTCGACGTCTTATAGCATTGAATAATTGATCTCAATTTCGAATACTACGCAATATTAGTTCGACGCGTGATGGTGCCATTCCAACATCATTGATCCATGTTCTCCAAATCAAAAGAATGAGTTTGTGAGAGAAAACTAAAGTTGTCCGGAAAATAGTTTATCCCTGTCGAAGCAAGGAGGAATGCAGTGAAACTCTACATTGCATAAAGAAAACTCATTAATTGTTGGAGACGTTATCTCGGATTTGCTCGCCGCCATAATTAGGGCAAAAAGAGTTTAAAGTACACGAGAGGAAAACTATAAATCTGGGATGACCTTTGATTCGTAGAAGATATCTTACTTAAACATATATAGGTATTAAATCCCCAATGTGTGATATAGTCACTTTAATAAACGTGTTTATACTCACTGGGCGTTGTCCTCCTCCAGCGTTGGTCGATCTGTGTTCACGGAGACATTCCATGTGTTATCCTTCTTCATGCTCCCTTCGCTGCCCGACTCCGACCTAAAACCATAGGAAACGTATAGGTTATAACCAACGAACTTCTCACAGTGATTGCCTCCCCTACAACACTTTAATAATCACTATATTGGAGAACTTCCCTTATCACCACGAGCTTAATCGAACTTGACTTTTTTTTTTAACTCTAAATGATTTTCTTTCTTCTTCTTTTTTAAATATCTTTGGCGACATATTTCACTTAATCAGTTAAAAATGAGGCATATTTCGTTTTGTTGTCATAAGTTTCGCCGCCAAATTGTATTGAACAACGTGAAAGCTCACGTGGTTTTGTGTAGCATCTCGTGACGTATGTGATAACAGTGATTTAACAATAGAAAACTTCATTGATAAGAACTTTAACTGTACGTGTTGTCCTATGAAAGAAGTCCTTATACAGCTGTCCTCTAGGAAAGATCCTCAACGTTGAAAATCATGAAGAGAATTTCCTTTACACATTTTCAATTAATGTTTAATCTATATACATACAGTCGAACTTGTGTTAAGCAGCCACCCTTTTAAGCAGCCAATCTGCCTTAAACAGCCACTACAGAGTCCCATTGTTAGACCTATAGTGTAAATCAATTTGTGTTAAGCAGCCAACCTGCCTTAAACAGCCAACTTACTCTGTCCCTTAGACTAGCCTCTTAACGCAAGTTTGACTATTTGTTCAATGTGAAGAGGGTTCCGCCGGGTTTTTGATCAAAATAAACCTACGCATATATCTCATATTTCACGATGAATTTTGAGATGCTTGCGTCATGAAACTTTGATTGGTAAGACATATTTAGATTTTTCATTCTAACCATCCATCCCTTAAAGCATTTCCTATATAATTCTAAAATATACAGCACTAAGTGTATTTTCAAATTACAAATAACTTTGATGCCTACCCATTTTGTAAAGCCATTTTATAGGAAATGTTTCAATTGAATAATACAAAAGAAGGAGGTTACTTTAAGCATATTTTATTTGCTATGAATAGAAAAAAGATTGGGACGAAAGCAAAATGCTTCAAGTGTCCCTTTCCAATAAGAACAAGGCTCATATAGAATGAAAAAGTGGTGATTTGTCAATTTCCTCACAAGTATAATTCCCGTTTCCTACAAAACCGTCAGCAGCTAACCCTGCAAATGGTTAATTTGAATATTGTGTATGGAACGGGGTACTTTATCCCTATTCGGGTATTGCTTTGCGAAGACCGGGCCTTTTATGTACCGATAAAAGGGCGTAGATGTACAATGGATCCAGTGAATTGGCGAAATAATTAAAACTTTATTGATTAACCAGCCTTTTAGTAAACTAATCCCATTGAACTTTCAGTAACGCGATTTAATTACAACTTTTTCTAAAAATTGCAGAGTGTGTAAATACAGGGGAACAATGTAGTTTTAGGTTAATGGCGAATTAAATGGAAACTCTGCCATTTAAAAAGCTGCTAACCCATTTCCTCACATGTACTCACATATTAAGATATCGATATATCTAGTAGCATATGAGCGATATATCTCAAAACAGTTGCAACGTTCTTTTTATTTTTAAATACATGTTATTTCACTGTATACAGACTCTTAAAACTTAAATACGAACTAGTTTTGCGTCAAAGGCTATTCACACATCAGTAAGGTTGATCATCATTCTTTCTATGCTTTAACTTCCTTGCGTAACATATGTGAAATAGCAGATTCACAGCGATTAACAATTTCTATGACATTGACAGCAATGTCTCGAATGTGTGGTATGAGATGTTGTATTACAACCCAGTCTCAATGAACCAATATAAGAGTTAAAATCACGAATTTGTAAGTATCAAAATCGGATCGGGAATCATTCTACGATTCACAAATAGTACCCAGTTATTGCTGGATTTGATCAACCGATCAACTAGAACTGTTACTAACCGACACCTAGTATATGTTTATTTCCAAACCCCTGTAACCTATCAACAAGCATCTACATGAATGAATTCGTTAGGTTTCATATAGCGGAAGGCCCTGTATGCTTAACGCCCATTGGTTGGATGGTTGCCTCCACAAATTTGAACAATGAGAACATTAAACTTTAATTTCATTACCCCAGTCAATAGCTTCATGTTACGTCAAATAATAATGCCGTCCATGTAATGTTGACATAATGGTCTCGACAAAATCGATTCCTCTAATCGTTGTTATGATAATAATATACCAAAACACCGTACTTACTCCATGTTTAACCCTTAGAATACTGGGTTATTTTCTAAAATTATATTTTTGGTTCGGCTGCTTTCTAAAACGTTAAAGACCTGCTTAATTCTGATGAGGAAAGATACTCAGAGTAGCAAACATTTTAGATCACAGACCAGCAGCCAATTACTTGGCGGCTGGTCTAGATCCAACCTGTTTGCGTAGGCATAAAACCGGTACTAGTACTTTACGGGATAGGCTTAATTGTTCTTTTTGGCGTTATGCGACTGACCAAAGTTTGAGACAATCACAGTCCACATTATGGACATATGAAAAGTAAAATCGGACTCTTTTACCGAACGTCAAGGTTTCGATCCCCATTAGGCGATGTGAAAGTTACCGGGATAGACAACAATTCGATGCGAGTACTGGTTCAGTATCCAATAAGCATTCATCAAGAGGGAATCTTATACACTCCATGTTTCCGTCACAATTTATGTCAAATAGATAACCAAAAGTAAAATCGTCGTCGATTATGTATGTGTTGGACAGGAATCGTGTTGAAAATGGGAGAAGCTCCTCCTCTTGTCTTAATGATTTTTTAAATCATTTTCTCTTTATACTAAAAAAACAGGTTAACATCAAGTACAAAGTGTAATTGGTTAACGGGTGATACTCTGAATGATTCTGTTGGATGTTTGCTTGTTTTGCATATATGGTGATCGAGGTTCAATGCCGTTTTTAAGATTTCACTCTCATATCATCGGCCATAAATGACATCTATCAATGTTTAAAAAACACTCTATATAGAAAAATGTTTAGATAGTGTCGCATGCATTCGTTTTGTTATTGAACGAATATGGGGAACCCCGGAATTTTCAACCCTGTATCTCAAGGCGTTTTATTATAAAAGTAATGTATATAACAATTAAACAACTTCAAAGTTGGTCTTCAAACAAACCAGATAACTAATGATATAAGAAACTTGGAGAATTAAAGCTTGATATTTTATATTATACTAGAATTAGTGATAGTGGGTAAAGGGAAGAAATATTCTTAAAAGTGACAAAATGGACCATTGTGAATTAAGAGTCCGTTATAACTGTTCCAAGGATAAAGTGTACACATGGATATTGAGGGCGATG
This sequence comes from Cerastoderma edule, assembly GCA_947846245.1. Lineage (NCBI taxonomy): Eukaryota > Metazoa > Mollusca > Bivalvia > Cardiida > Cardiidae > Cerastoderma > Cerastoderma edule. The sequence goes on from OX401409.1 coordinate 25,596,575, forward strand.
TTGTCCTAATTAAACTGTTTGCTTTATTGGTATTCTACGTCAAGCCAACAGTTGTGTTTTCTTGTCCATAGTGATGTCTGGCCATAATAATCCACAGAGTAAGACATCAAGCTCTTTCGTTCACGACGACAGGATAATGCTGAATAGTACTTTCCGTTTGGCTTCACGTTTGTCTTTCATGCTTCTACCTTAACCCTTTACCAAACGTTAAATTTTCGACTGTCCCAAATTAAAAGAGCTTGCAGACGACATTTCAAATGGGATGAAATTGGGAAAAAACTTCTAATAGGGCAGAAAACATTGTGAAACAGAAGGAATTGCTCGTTTAGATCAATTTCTCCTATTCCCACAATGTTTGCCATAGTCATTTGCAACAAACTGGTAAAATAAAGTTATGGTCTGATAATGGGTTTAAGACACGAACTCTCGTGAAAACCCAAACCGGAACGGGGATTCGAACCCGTGCAAAGAGGAGCCGTTTAATTTCACGGTCCCTCTCCGTGTGGGTTCAAAGTCCATACATTTTGCACAAGAAATATTAGTGGCGTTTTGTCCTATAACGGTTTCAGTGTAATATACGAAGATTTGGCAAGCATTAAAAAGAACCATTAGATTGTAGATTACACATTTACACATAGTTGACCGTAACTGTCTGACGCTTAACGGGTATTGCTCGATTAATTATAATAGTTACACGTTTAGAGGTGATAATCCAAGCTTAGCCGGGTTTAAAACACAACGTTATTTTCAATTCATTAGGGTTTGCCCTACGATTGAACTGTAATGTATCCGTGCGTCGTAAGAAAACATGCTATGTACAGTAACCTTTTCTTGATTTTAATGATTTAATTAAGTCGAGTTTGATGTAAATCTAACTAACTAGTTTAACTGTTTTCCCTTACCACCAAAGCATATGCCATTCGTTGAGCAGCCATTGTTTGTTTACGTGGATAATTATTTTAAATGACTATTTTCTTCTTTATAATGCAGTTATATATAGATTTCCATTTATTTCTCTCTGATTATTTTGTCTCTTTTCGTTAAAACCATAAGTTAAAGAATTAGGGTAATGCTATGACAATCACTGTACCATTGAGAGAGGAACGGTCCCAAGGTTAATCATATCCTGTCATACTATATATATAATGGGTTCAGTACAGGAATAAAGTAAGATGTTCTCTTTTATGAAGGACTTACTTTAGTCTATAGTCTATAGTCTATAGTCTCTCTCTCTCTCTCTCTCTCTCTCTCTCTCTCTCTCTCTCTCTCTCTCTCTCTCTCCCTCCCTCCCTCCCTCCCTCTCTCTCTCTCTCTCTCTCTCTCTCTCTCTCTCTCTCTCTCTCTCTCCTTCCCTCTCTCTCTCTCTCTCTCTCTCTCTCTCTCTCTCTCTCTCTCTCTCTCCCCCCTCTCTTCATCTCTGTTTATCTCTCTATGTTTCTGTGTGTGTCATTTATGTGTGTGTCTCTCTCTCTCTCTCTTCCTCCTCTCTTCCTTACCAACAAATTCGTATACAATTGTTCGCAATATTGTTCACGTATACGCTAAGAATATTTGAAATGTTTCTATGAGCTGAAGGGACCAGGTAAACCATTTATAGTTTGGTCCTTGAATATTGGAGCATGACACTAAATCAACGCCAATGAAGCGAATTGATTCAATTTGATAATGTTTTAAAAGACGTTAATAGCTTTCGGTAATCGAAGGACACCTAGTCCATTGACATTTGGGAAAGACCCCATTTACAGACCTTTCAAGCAGGGCTGAATCAAACATCTAGATAGAAAAGTCAATCCGGCGGCCAGAGGCCGAAGGATTTGTTCTCTTTAAATTTCAGAACGGTCCAGTCTCTAACCTTACCACTAGGCGACAGTGGTTATGGGTTTAGATATATCTAAGTATCCATTGATTGTGAGGGAATACCCCATTTACAGACCTAGTTATGGAACGGAGTCAAACGTTTTCGTAGGTACATCGATCAGACTGCTGAAAGCCGAAGTATTTGCTGTCTTTAAATTTAAGAATGGTCCAGTCGATACTCTTATAACTAGGACACTATGGGAATTTGTTGTTCGATATCTACCTAACCATTGATGGTGAAGGAAGACCCCATTTACAGACCTAGGTATTATAACGAATTCAATCGACTGGGTAGAAACGTCGATATGGAACAGTCAAAAGGTTTGCTCTCTTGAAATTTCAGAACGGTCCAGTCGTGAATCGCACTCACATGGAAAATTGTAATATCTAGTCAAACATTCTTACCAATAGACCATGATGCGGTATATGTTTATCTGTATCTACCTAGGCCATTGGTGGTGAATGAAGACCCCATTTAGAGACCTAGGTATTAGTATGAAGTCAAGCAACTGGATGGAAACGTCTGGTGGCCAAAAGCCAAAGGGTTTGCTCTCTTGAAATTTCCGAACGGTCCAGCCGTGAATTGATCTCGCGTAGAAAATGGCGGTGTGATTTCTTGTCAACTATTTTTATCACTAGATGGTTGAGTATGTGTTTATCTATTACTACTTAATCCATTGACGGTGAGTGAAGACCCCATTCACAGACCTAGTCATTAGTACGAAGTCAAACATCATGGTAGAATACAAAACTCGAAAGATTTGCTCTCTTGAAATTTTTTAATCGATCTCACGTTGAATGATGCCTTCTAGGCAAATACCAAAAGACCACGGTTAAATGTGTTTTTTTGAAGCGATGTCATCTTTTCTGACTGTCAGCTTGAGATATCTAGATAGGATTGTGAGTGGAAGATATTAGAATTGATCGGCTAAAGGTACCGATTGTCGCTTGAAAACGACATTTAATGGAGTTATTTTGACATGAACAGATCAAGTTTACTTGTCGCTCATAACAAACCTTTATCCCTTGTGCGTATGCGTTTTATTTGGTCTACAATAAAATCTACCACTCCAAAAGAACCTGCCGTCCAGACAAAAAAACACCTTTTATCACCATGTCACAGTGGCACTGTATCAATTTAACAAGGGAAGTATGTCTAATACTTTGTGATTGCCAAATTACTTTGTATAGGCAGTTCTTGTCATCTATTCTTTGTTTGTAGACGGTTAGATTAACACTGCATTTGACTATTGTTTAGAAATACAGCAGAGATATATAGGCTGTGTAATGAATACCTTCTGTCAGGTTCATCAAGAATAGTATATATAGTAATCGTATAAATGCCGTGTAATAAACACCTTTAAACAGTTTTATAAAGAATATATTCTCGTTCATCGTTTAAAGACTGTCTTAAAAACACCTCTTAACAGGTTCATACCCTATATTACATACATGTATAGGCTTTCTAATAAATATTTACCTTTTGACATGTTTGTTTTTAATCCGCGCTGTTGGCATGGCGATGCCTTGTTTGAACTTCATGCAGACCGTATGATGAATGCAGGTTGTCGAAATAGAAAATCCCTCACAAAATCACATCCGATGTAATAAAGAGGTAGATCGAATCTGTCATTCTAGATCATCAGTTTATTTCAATGGCGTTTTGTATGGTTCAACACTTTATTCCAATAATGCCTTTAGGTAGTGTTCAATTGAATTCATTGACTGTTGTATTGTGCGGTTTCTATGTGAAGAACACACATTGTGCGCTTCTAGTCACTTGTATAGAAATATCTAGTGTGTCAGTAATTAACTGTTAAGACTCAAACAATAGAGAGTAACTACTTAATCAACATGTCTAAAGAAATTGTTGACTTCCAAATAATAAAATACGGTTATTTGTTTTCTTTACTATTATCCTATTCCCCACGTATTGTATTGATGACAAAGCTATATTAAAGCTGCTTGCTTCTTCACATATGGACAATTTCCAAGTTACATTAAAATGTCGTTAAAACAACACAGATGTTGTAATATGGCTTAAAATTTAAAAAAAAAGCTACGTTAAAAAGAAATGGTTCGAAATGTGCAACAAATCTACGTATTTACAAACAGTATGTAATTTATTTCAAAACTGTTACAACGCTTTTGGGTCTAAATACAAAATCATTCCTTTTATAGATGCTCTAAATACTTAGATACAAAGTAATTTTACTTCCGATGTATATTTTCCAGTACATTCCATACAACAGTACAGCTGCTTTACGGATTAAAAGAAATATAATGTCTCTATTCAATTAATCGTGCATTTGATAGCTAATTGCAATTATATATCAGGAAACAATCCAAAATCTGTATTGTTTCAACGTCATTCTATTTTTTCTTTAAAATTTTCTCATCTGTGAACAAGCACCTTCAACATGCAGTACTGGCAGTTTTGTTTCCGTGATACAATAACAGCCCACCTTTGTAATAAGTTGTTTATATCAGAACCCCTAACTAAACTGAATAAATAATTGAATAACTCATTGACAAACGTTTCAAATGTAAGTAAAATGAGAATGTAGACAATTGTTTTTCAATTTGTAAAAACAATTTGTTAAACTTGATAAAGTTAATTTCTTTGTTGATGTATACATCGAACTTGAACTTAGGTTATCGTTAATTCGTGTTCGTGTATGCCTGTTAAGTGTGTTTGTGACTAAAACATTCCATCGCATTAGGTTTTATATCTAGTCCAAACTGTACCAAACACACGACAATCACTATGCCCACCAATGACATAATTGGTCTTTTTTACTATCGAGAAGAAACTGTTGTGAGAAAACGGAAATGTTCGAGACATGCGATTTTCCACGTATTCCTAGATTTGATTTTCTTATTCTTTTAAACGTTCATCTGTATGTGAATTAAATGGTATGACTGTATAACAGTGGGAATATTATTAAATAAAGTCGAAGTGTTTGCATACATTATGAAATGATCAACAATGTTCAACGATTGATCGTGATAAGAGGAACGGTTTTTTTTAATAAAAAGAAACTTATTGTATTCACTTAAAAAGGCAGTGATACTTCAAATAAGTAGATATTATACTGTAACGTTTTCTTTTAAATAAATCCTTTTGAGCGAATAAAGTCAAAGACACAGCTGTATATTCAAATTATCTTTAAAAACAAATGCTTATTCGAAATATGAACACTAAAAGTTTATCCAATTCATAATATAAATTCCAGCCGTCCAAATTGACTCACAATAAACGATTAACGAAATAAATAAAAAACACGAATTTTCACCGTTCACAAGTCTACACTGACACATGATATCATACGCATTTCAAGGCTTTGTGCCCCTTTTTGAAGATCGCATATCAGTCCATAAAGCGTCCGAACAGGGAATTAATCGACGGAAATTTGTAAGGCAGTACTAAATGAGTCCCCGGTAGCTATTAAATTGATCGCAATTGCCTTCTGTCAAAGGTTTCCATAGCTAGCATGAAAACCCGTTACACTGGAACGGAGACTTTAGACGACCCTGTATTGAAGGGTTGTTCCCGGGCCAATGATAAATAATCAAATGGACAGTGGCACAGTTATTTCAATAAGAGAAAGTAAAAAAAAAAACCAGTGTGACCAGAAAGGAGAAATTGCTCATTCTGAGCAATTTCTCCTTTTTGTCACACTGTTTTGTATAATGTTATAAATTAACTGTCAACGATAAGGTGTTAAGGGTCAGCGATGGGTCTTAGGCGGTACGGCTTAACGGGGTATTACTCGCGTTTCCTGATTGAAATCTATATCACCCACACGGGCCGGTCTATTACGGAGTTGTATGACGGTTTAGACCCGATCACTACGGCTGATTGGGTATCGATTTGCTAGAACGGCGGACGACTTTACCGCATTGGACCGAGGCGTGTCGAAATGATACGTACTTCGTGTGCGCTTGCGTGAAAAGTCGCTGTAGATCGGTCGATGGTATCGTGTTCCAGCTTCACATGGTTATTATCAGACGAATATTTAACTTCCAAAGTCAACGATACATTTAGCTTGTAATCTAAGATATGTATCACTGGACAGAAAACGTTGTTCGAGATTATTCTAGAAGAAGTGCAGATACATATACAAAGCCAGTGGTTTGAGAAAGATGACACCTAGATGACCTTTACTAAAGAAAAAAAACTGAATAGTAATAAAGGCTATTGAAGTAATTGCTTACCACTCAAATAATATTTCGCATTTCTTTGACTATAAATGAAACAGGGTTACATTGGGAGTCTGTTATTGAAATTGGCGAGCCGCGGAACTCATTATGTCGATTCGAATGTTAAAATCGTATCATTAGATTAAAACGGAAACGACCTTTTGGGCAAATATCAATTACCTTTTTAATACATACTTCAATACGAATATTTTTTTCTTTCCAAGAAATGTTTTTTCATGACTGAGGAACCAGGGGTAATCCTATTTTCAAGCGAGAAGATATTTTGATATGATAAAGTCAAAAGATCAGTTAAATCATGGAAACGTTCTGGTCCCTTACCATAACAGGTTATTAACAGAACAGAGTTTAAATTTCTACGTGCATAATATAATATCACATTGCCATGAGTACATGATGCACAAGCTAACTGCTGTATGTAACATACTATTACAAACGAGAACGAATGGTCCATTACAATTTGTTTTTATGACAGACAATATTTTTACGTGTATCTAAATTGCCAAAACAGTGTGTTTTAGTTTTGCGATTTTTGTTCATCTTATCTTGGTTTGATACGATGAAAGTAAAAGCTAGAAATGCTTATCAAATGACCATTTAAACACATGTAGAATTGGACTCGTCTTCCATGTTATTTAAGCACAACATTTATATTTACTTTCTTTTCGAAATATTCTACTCCGTCCTAAATGCATGACTGTACATGTATGTTTTCTGCCGCAAGCCACTTTTGAAACCAGTATCTTAATAGTATGTCAATTTACTTCTACTATAAATGTACTGAAACAATATACTCATATCATTTTACCAAAAAAATGCTTTAAATGAAATAAATATTTACATGTTTCTTCAAAAGAAAGACTTGGGATTATAGAAGCAATCATCTTGTACTGTAACCAGATAAATACAGTCTAATGGTATCTATACAGTGAACCCTCGTTTATCCGGACCCCGATTATCCGGATGTCTCGCAATCCGAACAAAATTGTAAGGGAACGGAATTATTGGACCAGTTTATTGCAGACGACTTTTGAAAACATTGTGGGTAAAGGAGAAATTGCTCGTGACGAGCAATTTCTCCTTTTCCCACAATGTTTTCTGCCATATCAGAAGATTATCTTTGAATTTCATCACGATTTGATATGTCTTCTGCAAACTCTTTCAATTTGGGACGGTCGACAATTTGGCGTTTGCTAAAGGGTTATAAGTATACACGCGCATACAGACCGTTTATGTCTTAATGTAAATAAGAACATGCTCTGCTTCATTAGTCCGGATTATTCGGTAAACCGGACATTTTGTTGGGAACGGACATGTTCGGATAAACGAGGGTTCACTGTATATCAATTGATGACTGTAAACTGGAATAGACGTTAGCGCGATGACAGTAAGTAAAATGACATATATTAATAAAACTTTGTCTGACATATAGGTTTGTATTATATGCGTCTTTTTAAACACCACTTCCTTGAAAAATACATATACGAGTTTACGAAGGTTTATACATGACGTCAAGCAATTCAATACACCTTTGTTAATCTATCATACACAACATATTAAATTGCCCCTCTTCGCATTTATTACCTATTGAAAAGAAATCGTCTTGAATGATAACAATTATTTTATTCAATACCTTGACAGCAAACAAATAGTTTAATGAAAAGAAGGGGGACATTCCATTAATTCAAGTGCCATCTTGTTTGTACGTTTCGGCATAGTTTATTATTTTCAAAACATTTTACTCAAATGTACAATTTTCATATTTACTCGAACTGGGCTGCAGAAGGCAAACAGAATATATACACGTGAAAATTGATTAATAGGTCAGAGGCATAGGAAAGGGGACACATACACGAGCAAATTTTTACAATGAAAAGGTATGTCTGCCTTTGAACAAAACTTAAAACTGTTCATGGCACAGAATATGCACTGCATTCGATGGCTTGCTTTCGAACTTCAGGACAAAGAAACAAGTGTTTTGATTCAAGAACTGGACAAGTTTTCTCGGAAATGCATCTACGTAAGAAAGCCAATCTTTTAATGTTGTTTTGAACAGAACAATATGTTAACAAGGACGTTATTATGAAAAAGTGAACGTTGTCTATCGAATTTGTAATGTGCTCCTCATTCCAAATATGGTAGTTTTGTGCCAGGTCCAAATTGATAGCAACACCGCTCTTGAAATTATGCAGAACCATCTGATAGAAATCATTGTGACGACAAAATAGGAATTAAATGTTATAGAGTTTTCACCTAGTGGCACACAATATCATAAAGACTTATGATATAGTGGAAAACACTGTGGGAAAAGGAGAAATTGCTCGTGACGAGCAATTTCTCCTTGTCCCACAGTGTTTTCCAGAGTTGTCTGCAACAAAGCGGTTAAATGTTGTTATTGATTGGTAATGGGTTAATATATATCATGCAAATTACTTATCAAAACCACATAATCTATAGATTAATCAGATATGCATAATTTTACTTATATCACAATACGAAAACTCATCCCACGCCTCCATATGGGAGTTTGTAACTGGTGAAGTTTGCAAGCAAACAGCATTGGACTGAAAGTAACATGAAAAAAGGGGTCCTCCGTGGCCTAGTGGTTAGAGTACGGAACATGAAATCACATGGCCCCTCTCCGCATGGGTTCAAATCCTGGGAGGGATATGGATTTTCACGAGAGGCAGGCTCCCGACTGACTTACGGAATGCCGATGGTTCTACCCGCCTTGACCATAGTATGGGGTCTTCCTCCATCATTAAGAGTCGGGCATCGCTACATAACTGAAATAATGCTAATGTGATGTAAAACTCAAATAAAAAAAATAAAGACTTATGCAAAATATGGAGAAACGTTTGGTTTAATGGAGAAAGGGATTTAAGTCAAAGTAAACAGATAAATGTGATTCTGGGTTTTTTTTCGCATGAATTGATTCAAATTATGTTTTAATAAGATGACTTTACCCAAACTAAGATAGTTGATGGTGGAAAACTATCCATATATTAAGATTTCATATCCATCATTGTTGAATGAAAAAGAAACGTAAACTTTGGATGAAGAAATTCGAAAGTCAAATATCCAAGTATCTGCCTATTCTCCTTGGCTATTTTACATCCAATAAATAAACATTTGAAACGGGGATTACAAACCTTCGTGAATCGAGAGAGACAAATATTGATCACATAACACTGTTTCATTTTGTCAACCTAATCACCTTTGACGTCAAACAATATAATGTTTATTTAGTTCGAAAATAGAAATACGCATTGTCAAGGAAAAACATACCTTAAAAGCGTTCATGTTACTGTGTTAGCCAGGATCAGAACCTGGTTAAAAGATAAGCGCATGTCCTGTATATCAGGTTCGCTACATATTCGTTTTGCGTTTTGAAATGTATACTTGTATACATGTACATTGTAAATCTTCATATCGCGCATGCGCCAACTGCTAAAGCTGACCATAATGTGCAAAATGCAAAATCTTATTAGAGAATTGCCAAAAGACGCATGTGTTTCCGCATCGAACTTTTCAACAAAACAGCTTTAATATTGACGTATATACAAATGTATTATATTATTTCTATTTCTTTCTTTGTTTAATCCGGAACAATATTGACTTTAATATGACTAAAGCTACCATTCATATTGATTCTATTGTGCGTTTGAAGTAGGTACTTGTTGAAATGGACAACTATCGATGGATTGATTTGATCATTATATGAACCTGATTCTAAAGTGCATTTCTACCAAGGGCTGTTAAAGGTCAAGTATACAAATTCATTTTTTGGAATTTGATAATAGTTTTTCATAATTTACCTAACGATAACATATCGGTAAACTACAAAGTATATCTATATTATGAAGAACGACAACGAAGGATAGGAAAAATGAAAAGTAAGATAAAAAAGAAACAAAATTGAAATAAATATCGCTACGTAAAGGAATAATAGATGGATGAAAAGGGTAACGAAAACCAAAACATGCTAACGTTAAGAAAACATCGTTAAGGGAACCGTTGTGCAAAACTACTTACGCTAAAATTGTTTGCAAGTTTCCATGACTCTATATCTTTGGATAGATGCGTTTTATTCAACTGTTATCTTCTAAACCAACTTTTTCCATAAAGTGTAATACCACGAATTTAAAATGAATGGAGAGTGTGCCTTGCATATATGAAAAGAGTTGGGTTCGTTAGGTTAAGCATACGGAAATCGTGCAATTTACATAATTATCACGTTAATGAAAATTCTACGAATTTTTTGGAGATTGTTAGTTAAACGTTGTCCATCACTCATAAACAAAGCATACTTTTTTATTTGTACAAAAATCGATTCGCTAACAAATGACGTGCAGTTAAAACAGGAATGTTTTTGCATTTCTTTGGTAAGTAAAGGAGAATTTGAAAGTGCTAATTTTCTCTCTTGTTTTGGCATCTTCAAGGTGATGTCCTCTTAATGGAAAAGCCAAGAAATATGGCTTCGGTGTCTAATCCATTTAGCCGTTAGAGTGCAGCTTGATTTTCTAAAAACAGGTTTGTGTGTCGTCTGCATTCCGAAAACTAAAACAAATGCTTTATTTTGTTGAGATCAAAAATCCCCAGAGAAGCAAAGAGGTTAGATAACAGGCCAGCCGCCAATTTACTTGGCGGCCGGCCCGGATCTAACATGTTTGTATAAGCATAAAATCGGTTTCAGCACTATAACGGTTAAGACGTTATTGCATAATCATGTCTTAACAGTTTATGCGAGATATATGAGTACTGTAAGAGAAAATGCAGACTACTACCTTAAAAGCCTTTTAAAAAAACAAAAAAGTCCGACGTTTGTCTCAGCATTAAGTAATGATCTAGTACCACTTCGAATGTGCATGCACTTCTTAACACAACAATATTTTGACAAATAAAGGTAATTTGACAGAAAAAAAAGTAACTAACGTATAACTAACACAAGGGAAAACTACTCTGTGGGGAAATAGAAACGCACAATAGGCTTTCTTTAAATGCTAACAGCAGAGCGAGACTTGAGACATTTCTACAAGCGTAGATATAAAAACACAAAGTAACTGAAAAACGATCTCCACAATAAGGTGCAAACAAATTCTATATAAAGATTAGATTGAAAAAAGAAGGATAAGGAAGTTCGGGCTCTATAATGATGAATAAAAAAGTATATAAAGAACGTTTATAAGTCGACTTACTCAGCATCTAATGCCTGGTCAAGCCCTGGGCACTCTATCGTGATTTTCATGCTAGAGAAGAGATATCAAACATGTTTTAATGGATATATTCGTAACCATGGGATCTGCAATTTCAATGCTATAGAAGAGATATCAAACATGTTTTAATGGATATATTCGTAACCATGGGATCTGCAATTTTAATGCTATAGAAGAGATATCAAACTTGTTTTAATGGATATGTTCGTAACCATGGGATCTGCAATTTCAATGCTATAGAAGAGATATCAAGCAAAACAGATTTTCAGGGAAGTATTCGAAATCATAAAAACTGTGATATTCTATCGAAGGAATTTTAAACAAAACATGTATTCGAAACCATAGAATCTGATATTTTTATGCCAGCACATAAACATCAAACATGTGTACTAGGAAGTAATCGAAACAATGAATATGTGACGTTCATTCTATATTTACGAGATATCAATTGAAATATACTGAGAGGGAAGTAATTTAAACCATTAAATATGTGATTTAAATGCTATAGAAGAGATATCAAGCTGTACATATTCACAGGGGTGTATTTAAACCATACGTTAATAGTATCGATAAGATACTGAACAAAACATATGTAAAAACGGTTATTCGAAACCACAGGTCTCATGGATATAAAGGTGAAATGCGTATTTGCAAAAGTTCCAACTTATGATTAACAGATATAGGAATAAATAAGTCACATGTCAATTTTGTATATAAAATCAGAAATCCGATTGATTATCATAAGAAATGATGGTCAAAACTCATAATCTGTGTCTGTGTGAAGAACCTGTTGTTAGATCAGCGAGACAATGTTAGAGACATGGTCGAAAATGATCACTCATGTCGTGACCGTCATCCAGATTATTAATTTCTACAAATTGTCTACATCCGACGATCAATTATAATTTGTTTTGGTAACTGTTTACGTTGCCCCCACCGTTGGAGCATCAAACACGCATAATGAGTAATGTCAACATTGATATTGATCGAGAAGAAAACTATACGGCGTCAGTACTAAGAAACAAATCTTGCTGCTATGGAATTTGATTGGTACATATTCGACAAAGTCGTGTTTAGACAAATTAGGATTCAAAATGTTAGTCTCCTTTTTGGGTTGCGTTTGTTGAGAGAAAAGCAAACAATAACAAATAGTTGTTAATCAATCACATCAGTGCTTGGAAGCTATGAGCAGTTGGGAACGCACAGTTCTACTATTTCGCATTTTTTCAGTGACCGTTTAACAATAACGACATTTAACCACTTTGTTGCAGATGAATCTTGAAAACACTGCGGGAAAAAGAGGAATTGCTCATAACAAGCAATTCCTCCTTTTCCCATAGTGTTTTCTACACTACCAGCTCTACCAGAGGATTATTTTCCAATATCATCCCTTTTTCAAATGTCGTCTGCAAACTTTTTCAATTTTGGACAGGCGAAAGTTTGGGGTTTGGGAAAGGTTTAAGGCCTCTTGTTTGATAGAGACACCTCCATACTCCAGTGTTTAGGAATTTTGTCAATGCTTACAAATTCTCAGCTGCTAGCGTTATAAATATAGTTTGACCCAAAAAACGCTATCTCATCATGACCAGATAAAGTTGAATAGTTCAGGTTGTTAAGGGAGACTTGAATATACGAACACAAAATCTGATCGGTAATTCTATGAATCATTTCTGACAAAGGATTAGAACTTTTGAGTGTTGTTGATGTTGATATGTTTTTACAAGTGCATATTTTCTTCTTTTCTTTAAATATATATCTTTAACAGCGTCCATCCTAGTATTGGAGACTATAAACAGTGTATTAAGGGTTGATGTTTTGATATGACTGTTTTGTGATACACTGTTTAATTGACCTATTATCATGATTATGCTATTCTCACGATCTTATTTCGAACCTTTTCAACAATCAGTAACCCCACACTGCGTGTTCCAACAATTTAATCGTGGTAAAGAGGTATCTATATCAAATCATTCAAAACATTGATTCCTCCATACTTGTCTGAAACATCTGGGTAGCGCTTAACTAAACGCCTTTAAAATGCATAAGTCTAAAAAGATCTATATGAATAACATTTGAAGAAAAAGAGCATCATTGTAATGTGACTTGTCATTGATAACGTCTCAGTGAAACGTTTCCAATGACATTTTACATTGCAATATTGCTTACCCCGATCTTGAATAAATACGGAGTCTTGTTTTGAAGTTACAGACATTTCTAGCATTTGATGTTAAGTAAAAAGCTCCCAGTTGTAGAATAAAAATAAACGTAGCACACTGGCAATAAATGTATCATAAATTGCAATTTTGTCTTTCACACAATTGTCTTATTCAAATATTAAAAAGAAGTTATCATTTGCATCTTTTAATTCATAATCCTTTTTTTTTGTCATACTTAAAAAATATATCACCCCGTTAGAAGTAGGAAGTGTGTTTGTTTTTTGTTGTTGTTGTTGTTGTTTTGTTGTAGTTGTGTTTTTTTTTTTTGTGGGGGGCGTTTTTTAACGAAGATTGAAACCGGGAGTTTAAACATTGAAAAACCCCACTGTGGTTTGGGTAAAGATATTAAAGCAACGAGAGAAACATTGGTCCATTTATAAGCTGTTGCCTTCTCAAACTAAGAGTATCAGCCATATATCATAGGGCTTGTCTATTAAATGACCTACACGTTTAGATATTTTAACATCGAAAGCCACGGGTGACCATTAACTATTTCACCAAATCGACAAAATCATACTCATTCGAAACAGGAAATGTTTTACCGTTTATCCACGCTAACTCGTGTTTATGGAACTGAAGAATATCTGGTAAGGTTTTTGTTTTCCAACTATTACTCGAGAGGCCAGTTACGAGACATATGGACTCATCTATAAACAAAATAAATGTGTAGGGTAACCAAAGACTTGATAGTGCTCAAAACTCTAAAGTGTATTGTCCCTTAGAATGCTGGGTATATTTTAAAAATAGATTTTTCTTTCGTCTGCTTTCCAAAACCTTACATATCTACTTAACCTTGATGAGGAAAAATACTCAGAGATACAAACAGGTTAGATCACAGGCCAGCCGCCAATTTACTTGGCGGCTGACCTAGATCTAAACTGTTTGTTTGCATAAGCATGAGGGTGGTTCGGGCACTGTAAGTGTATCACACACGCGTACGTTCAGCCCTAATAACAACACGTACATGTGGGGTAACTTCTACGTATGGCGTAACAGCCTTGATTCTCTAGGGTAGATACCTACACTTATCACTATTACCTAGTTGTTAGACAAGTATTTAAAATTTAATTTAATGGTTGACAAGATGTTTCCACATTACAATTATAACATGTCGAACAAATGTATCTGTTATTGATATATTCATATGACACAGGCACGTATAATGCAAAATGTGTTTGGTGCACATTCGGATACGGAGTGATTGCTTTGCTCATCTTGACAATTTCATTCCTAGTTTCTATTGAACCATAATTATTTTTGCCTTTTCAAATCAAACAATTATTTATTTGAAATATAACTCCAAATTACTATAATTTAAAAGAGTCTGTGATTAAATCAGTTTTTAGGGTATCACCCTGTTTGGTTCTTTTAAAACTTTTTTTTTTCTCTCGACTGCTTTTCAAACCATTAGATATCTAAATTTTGACGAGGAAAGATAACCACAGGAGAAAACAGGTTAGATCACAGACCAGCCGCCAATTAACTTGGCGACTGGCTTGCATTTTCCCTGTTTGCATAAGCATGAAGATGGTTCCAGCAATATAAGGGTTCACACACGCGTACGTTTAACCCTTATAACAGTTATAGCAAAACATGCGGAGTATCTTCTACGTATGGCGTAACTTCCTTGATTGTATAGGAGATATTGTTAAATCAATTACGATTACTTAGTTGTTAGACAAGTAATAAAGGGATTGCTTTTTACATATTTCACTGATAGGATGAAGAACAAATGTATGAGTTATCAGTAAACTCGTTTGGCACATGCACGTTTGATGCAAAATGTGTTAGAGGCACGTTCTAACCAACGGTGTATGGTTCCTTCATCTTGACATTTTCATTCCTAGTTTCCTAGAACCATAAGTCTTTTTGTCTCTTCAATTCGCACAATTATTCATTCGAAATATGACTTCAAAATACTCCAAATAATTTGATTAATAATATGATTAAATCAATCATTTAAGGCGACACTCTATTTGATTCTAAAACAATGTAACAATGTAGATTGATGTCAATGTACAGTGGATGTTTCAAACCTGGTCTAAGACGTTTAGGAAAAAACCAATCGGAACTACTCGGGTATTTCCGTTAGCTGTGTTTTCTATTGGATAAACCCGATGTGTTCAGATTGGGAAAAAACACTTAAAAGCAGTGGCTGACAATTTCTGCACTCGTCATATCGAATAACCAATGGTGAATACCTATTGAACTGTGTCAGTAGTGAGTAAGGTGTTGGGACACACCCACTGACTTATTTCCAATCTTGTTCTGCAGTTTATCATCAGATAAGCATTTGGCGTTTGAAATAGGATTCAGGATCAGTTTATACAGGCGGTGGAATCACGTGACCAATGTTCACGAGCTTATGTTCGAACAAGACGGCCTCGCCACATTGTGTACCCCGCATGAGTTGACCATCAACTTTCCGGTTCTGTTGGAATATGATAACCAAAGATTTATAACAGCGTTACGTCTCGGAAGAAAAATCCTTGTCGACAGGTATGTTTGGGGTCATTCGCGCCCTTGCGATTTCTCTACCAAGTGTCAGACGTAACGCCGTTATAAGGCATGGAGTTTCATATACAACCAGAACTGAACAGTTGATGGTCAACTCATGATTGACAAAGTAGGTGAAAAAGCAATAAATACCTATGGCGCGGCTTCGGACATAAGGTCGTAAACATTGCTCACATAAAAGCTTGTGGTGAAGTCAGTTGAAAGGTCAATCCAGATCATTTAAACTTTTTACCGCACCTTGTCTGTATTTATACTAGACTAAAATAACTCTTTCAGTGTGACAAACAAATATAACGGTTACGTATCCATTCAAGTCGATATTTACCTAGGTGTTTAATGTATTGACAGATAATTCCGAAATAAATGCTTCAAACTGATCTGAACTTTACACTATGTGTATTTGAAATTGTTTCTCAATGGTACATATATTCGCACTTTATTAGCTTCTAATACATATGTTCAAATATTTGTCCTTTTTCTTTCGTTAATTTTGCATGCCGGCAACTGTAAACCGACATTGTATTCAACTTTAAACTATGATCCTTTATTATTATTACTTTTATTATTATTATTAGAAACACTACAATATTCTCATACGGGGAAATCAATTAAGTACCATTTTACCATGCACAAGCCCTCGTACTGTCATCCCCATAAATGAATTCCAACTTAAATTGCCAGGACCAGTGATAGATATATCTCTACCAAAAAAATACCAACAAACCGGGTGAGTCAAATGCCATTCTGGGTTAGGGCAATGCCGTATGTCGAGTAATATTTTTGCAGTATGTTCGTGATACATTCCACAATAAATGACATATTCGTGGCTGATTGCCAACTAAAATAAATTAGATTCAACAGATTACAGTTGATTATAGTTGATAGCATTGTTCCCTTATATCTATATTGTACATAGACCAATTTATGAGCGGTGTTGCAGGATTTTGGAAATCGATTCTTTAAGTAAACTATTCAAACGTTTGGTGGTTTTGATACTGAGTGTTCGACGCAACTGTTAATTACATTTTATATATAACAGCGCTCAGAACAACTACTCATGTAACCGGTGTATATCTGTTTCGGCTTTAAAGAAAACTTCAGTCACTTTTCATAGGCTGTCATTTACACATGATGTTTTGTTTGTATCGTTTTTAACGTCGTATCAACAATTGTTCAGTTATGTAACGGCTTTCCTGACTCCACCAGAACTAAGCTAGGGCTCATAAGTTGTATTTACACATGATCAATGTGTTCTAACAGGTCAGGATATTTTTCATGCTTTAAATCATGCTTTATTTCTTAATTTGGACATCTACAAATATTCCGTCCCTAGTATGTATACAAAAAAACGTCCTTTCTAAGTCAGCAGTTAACTGTTAGAAGTCAGGGAAAAATTAGTGGTAAAACACTTACTGGTCAAAATCGAAAACATCATCAAACGCTTATTATATTGATAACATCAATGTTTTATTTGTTATATGGTGATGCCATAACCAGAGTAAGTATATAAGTCCCTGGTTTGATTCATAGGAACAGGCATTATGGTCAATTTCGTATTCGGTTGGGATTATTTATTAAATCCCTAACCCATGTAAAAGAAAGCTAGTACGTATGCATAATGGGTTAATCCAGTAAAAGGTTTGAACCATTCCCAAATATCTGACGTTGTGACTGCTCAAAATTGAAAACAGAAGCGGATTATGTATTTACACAAGCACTTTATTCATATCAATGAGCAAAAGCAGCGTGACAAAAGGATAAATTGCTCGTTATGAGCAATTTATCCTTTTGTTTCGATGGTTTCTTAAGTCCATTTCAAAAGGTGCGATTAAGCCAGGTAACATGAAGTATGGGGAAGACGTACCGATTCACTCCAGTTAGCCTTTAATCCGTCTCAGACGTGTGGTCAGACTTAGTCAGAATGATCCAAATGTAGTTATTCCAGTCTACATTAAATAACTATGAATCCCGGACTTAAGCCCCCGGACCTTTGTCAACCCGTACATTCGACCCCCCTTTTTTGTATAAGCTGGACTGTTGGCCCTAATTGTAATTTAGAGGGCGGTCTTTTGCCCCCTAATATTTTGTTTAATTTGCTTGCACCCTGATCGTATTTCGTTATATTGAATGTTTTCTGCGTCTCCCAAATCAAGCATCCATTCAAGAAACACGAGCCATTGGACGGTTTCGCTCATAAAAGGTTGGTAATATCACGGCGCTGATGAAATTAACTCGGATGATCCAAGCTGTATCTGTGTAGAATTAAATATCTACATCTGGGTCATGATCATTCGGACTGGGAAAATTCCTCTCTATACAAAGAGGGACGAATGTCCAGGGTGGCAAAGGTCCGTATACCATAACCACACCTTGGATCATCCTAGTTGGGTAATCCCTTGCTGAAAGCGTCGTTAGCGACGATTGTTAACGTTGACAGACCAAACCTGTTTCTTTTTTTTTTCTTTTTTTATGGGTTTTACATCACATCAACATTATTTCAGTTATGTAGCGATGCCCGACTCTTAATGATGGAGGAAGACCCCCATACTCAACTGCCCATAAGGGCTGGTCAAGGCGGGTAAAACCATCGGCATTCCGTAAGTCAGTCAAAACCTGTTTCTACTTTAGCTTCAAATGTGAATAAAGCGGGGGAAATCCTTGACAAGTGTTCAGTAGGTAATCTTTAGTGCGAGTGAATTGAAAAGGAAACTTCGATCACTTGCTGTTTTACACTAAGCAGAAACGAAACGAATTTGACGACATTACTGCAAAAGACCTCCGAAACTAATGAGTCAAGAAAAGAATGATTGCTTGTGACGAGGAGTTCCTCTTTTTGTAACAATGGTTTCAGTTTCAGAACCTTTCCATTATTCGTATTCATTTCTCACCAATTGAAAAAGTATTGGATATAACATGGAGAAAACGGTTAATTGAAAATTCCTCTAATGCCTGTTTAGAAATGATAACACACGAACCTTTTAGATACACAACGTCATGTCAGACGGCTAAACAATACCCCAAACTTATCTTACTTTTTAACGGATTAGAACAGATTAGAGCTAATCCCACCTCCAGGTTTATTATAGAGACGTTTACGCAACAGAAAAGCGAGCCGCCCAAACTTAGTCCAAGTGACCCAGACGTAACTCGGATGATTCCAAGTTGTAACTTCGTAACCATATTAACTAAGTAGAGGGAAATAGCTACGTATGGCTCATTCGGACTAATAAAGACATAGATATTTAAGTCCATGTAATAAAAGTATAGCTAAGTTAATCCGATTTACCACATACTGGAAACTAGGTATATTTTTTTTCCATTTACGGAATACTACGATACAAGACAAATGTTGAAAGCAGGATTAAAAAATGTTTAAATCGCCTGTATTCCATCATAGACATAGTGCTGTTTCTGGTTTTATGTATGTATTATTTAGAAATGCAGTACTTCTTAACATACGCTTGTCAGATACACAGGTCTTGGGAGGCACACCAAAAAACGTGAAGTCCCTTTCCACGTGAGCTGATATCACAGTAACCATATACAGTGAAACCTCGTTTATCCGGATGTCTCGCAATCCGAACGAAATTTTAAGGGTACGGAACTATATGTAGTAATTTGCCTAACCAATTACAAAACAATAACGACATTTAACAAGTTTGTTGCAGACGACTTTTGAAAACATTGTGGGTAAAGGAGAAATTGCTCGTGACGAGCAATTTCTCCTTTTCCCAACAATGTTTTCTGCCATATCAAAAGATCATTTTCATTTTTTAATTTCATCAAATTTGGCGTTTGGTAAAGGGTTATAAGTATACACGTGCGTAAAGACCATTATGTCTTAATGTGTAAAAGACCAGACCTTGCTTCATTAGTCCGGATGACTTGTTAATCCTGGAATTTTGTTGGGAACAGACGTGTTCTGATTAACGAGACGTCACTGTACTTTAGTTTTTAATGAGATGTAGTCTCCTAACTCGGATGATCCAGTCAGTAAATGTAGAATGAACTCTCTGGCTCATTCGGACTAGCAGTCTCCAGGCTGACCAATATAATGCCCACGATTCTCTCGTCGTGATCAACCGCTGTTCGTATTCATCTAAGAGGTTTTTCTCCATCCATATTAGCCACACATCGCAATTCAACTAAAAATGGTTGGTGTGGTGTTAAGTTAAATGAGACAAACACATCCATCTTTTTAAACTTATAAAGTTTTGCAGGTTTCGTTGTGGCCATAGATATTCTTTTCTGATGTAATGTCAATAACAGAAAACTATAAACTGGTATCATGAGAAACCATTTGAAACGGTAACGGTCTGAGATGTATACAACTTTCCCGATGACGTGTCATTTCTTAAATCTCTTTTAAACCCCGTAATGCACTCTACGTAAACAGCCAGTCGGCATGTTTACTTGCTGGATTAAATTGGCATTATTGTTTCTACGGCTATATATCGATTTACCCATTATGTAACAATAACGACATTTGACCACTTTGCTGCAGACGCCTCTGGAAAACATTGTGGGAAAAGGAGAAATTGCTCGTGACGAGCAATTTCTCCTTTTTCCACACTACTCTATCAGAAGATTACTTTCCAACTTTATCACATTTTGAAATTTTGTCTGCACACTCGTTTAATTTGGAACAGTCGAAATTTTACGTTTAGTAAAGGGTTAAGGAAACAACTTGAAATTCGAATTATCCAGGCGGGGTTTGCTTTGTATTTTGTTTGTTTCCAAGGGATTTATATATCGTCAACTGCATTTATGTTATATGGCGATCCGTGGTTCCTCACCACTATAATACTAACCTTGCTTAACTGCCCAAAAGGGAGTTTAAACTGAGTACAACCACTGGCACTTTGCATTTCACCCGGGAGAAAACCTCTCATGAAAACCCCAACCTTCGTTTGCAGTGACTTGAAGTTACAAAAAGAGGGTCGGTCGTGTGATTCAAAGTTCTGTTTTCTATGCGACAAAGAAAGGATTCTCTGTTCTTCTCATAGAAAATTAAAAAAAAATTAAAGTTCGGTCTAATGATTTACTCTCTTTATCATTATATGCTTGCTTGAATAACTAATTTACAGTATAAAGGAGTAATGTTTCGTAAGGAAAAAGACCTTCGTCGTTTAAATGTATGGTACCCCACAACTCTACCTTTAGTTTCTTCATGACCACCATCAATAGCGCGATCGGAAATTAATATGACTAAACCACAGGTGTCATGAGTTTGCGAAACCTGCGAATATGACAAGATTCATTCGTCTCGCACATACTTTACAATCGGTTCAAATATTGGAAAGCAGTCAATTGGCCTTCTGTAGTACAAGAAACATAGATAACATGTCTCCGGTAGTACAGATGTGTTACATGTAATACAACGAATATGACAAATCGAACTGGCCGTCATGATTTGACTCAAATACGCTTGAAAACGACATTGATACTTTATCTTTACTCAACCCCAACTGTTTACAGGTGTTTTCTGTAAGTTCCTTGAACAAAGCAGGCGTATTTCGGACAAAGGCTCACAACACTTCATTCATTATCTCATATTGAACGTAACAAACAGACGGCAATTTTAAAGAATGAAAGGTAATGTTGTCCTTATGTTTAATGGGGAAATTTCTCATTTCGGGCCTTTCCACTCTTTTCATGATTTTTTCTGAAGTTTTATACAACAGACATGGCAAAAAAGTGTATTAATTAATGAGGACTTGAAGGGTGTCTGTTCAGTACTGTTTACCCATTCCATATTTCAGTTTACTCGAATATTGACATGGAACACACTTAAAAAGGAGAAATATTGAGTATTAAAGTATGTCAATACATCCATTCCGATCTATTCTACAACAGTTGTACTTGTGGTTGTACAGCAATTTTCAGTCATTGGTTCCTAGCCACGAGTTAAACTTACAAACAGGAACCAATGACTCAATATTGCCGCTTCGGGACGTTTCATCAGTAAACATCTTCGATTGAATGACAGTATCCTGCCATAACGTCGTTTTCAACCAAAAATAATTCATATCATGGCTATTGCTTTCAATACAGACCAGTAATAAAAGATCATGTTAGGGAATGTGTTAACTAGATGTATAGCATTTTGATACACAATTCCTTTTTTGGTTCTATAAATGTGCTGAATTGGTTAGTTAAGTTGTTCATTTATTTTCAGTGATCGAACATTCTTTTTACATATATATTGATTCATACGCTGAAAGCTTACGAACTGACTGAAAGATCGCTTGATTGGCTTTTACACTGCATGCATTTAGTATTGTAATGTAGTTCAACAGATCGGTGAGATAGATTACTTTGAATTTCGGCGATTTTAGAATAGCATGAAAGTAATTGACTGATTGTTTATGAATTGTAACTTGGGACTGATTAATGAATTGCTTGATTATTTGCTGTTTGATTGATAAAAGGATTCATTTTAATTCATTGATTGGCTTAATGAATGATTTGGGAATTAATCGCCTGCTTGCTTGCCTGAACTCTTGCTTTCTCGACGTCTTGCTTGCTTGCCTGAGTTCTTGATTGCTTGCCTGATTTCTTGCTTTGTTGCTTGCTTGCTAAATTTATTGCTTGTTGCTTGCTTTCTTGCTTTCTTGATTGCTTTTTTGCTTGCTTGCTTGCTTGCTTGCTTGTTTGTTTACTTGCTTGCTTGCTTGCTTGCTTGCTTGCTTGCTCGATCGCTCGATCGATCGATCGATCGATCGATTGATTGATTGATTGATTGATTGATTGATTGATTGATTGATTGATTGATTGATTGATTGATTGATTGATTGATTGATTGATTGATTGATTGATTGATTGATTGATTGATTGATTGATTTGATTGATTGATTGATTGATTGATTGATTGATTGATTGATTGATTGATTGATTGATTGATTGATTGATTGATTGATTGATTGATTGATTGATTGATTGATTGATTGATTGATTGATTGATTGATTGATTGATTGATTGATTGATTGATTGATTGATTGATTGATTGATTGATTGATTGATTGATTGATTGATTGATTGATTGATTGATACCATAAGAAACTTTACAATGTGTAGGTATTTAGAACTGTTTAACATGAGGTCAATAAATCACCTATGGTATGAATTCCAAGCCCTACGCCAAACCTCTGTAATAAAACAGTAATGAATAATTATCTACCCACATGCTGTCGCTACTTAACGATATAAGTCTTCATTAAGTATCGCTTATCAGGCCTGCTTGACAGTCAGGGAATGTAACACACCTAGATTGGATAGTAAATTCACGGCAGTCTCAGACGTGAGCCAGCATGAAAAGTCACTAGTAAGTAAGTCTATAAGACACCTGTAAGAAGGATAGCTTGTCTGAGATGTCAGCTTACCGAAAAGGGTTTGGGTATCTCTAGGTGTGCCCTCCCTCAAGAAAAAATATTCTAAAATAGATGGTCCTTTTCCTTCTTTTGTAGTCATTTTTTTTAAAAATATTTGGAAAAGATAAACTGTCAGATTATGTTGATTGGGGTTTGACACCCTGTTAACAAACTTTCGTTCTCACTGTCCCAAACCACCAGTTTCTCTTTTCTTCTCATTTTCTACCACTGTTTCTCTTTTTCAAACGTTCTCGCTATGATCTAATCTTCTTATGTTCATAACCGTGTTTCTCTTTTCTTCTCTATCCACTCTGTCGCACTTCTACCTCTCTCCATGGTCTCTTAATAACTCTCTTGTTTATTACCATAAGTCCTTAGCCTCGCAATATCAGTCAATTTTAACAATTTCTGCGGAAGAAAACGTTCTTATTCCCATTACTTATACGTGTCTTTCTAGCTCCCTTTCCAATATACAAGAACACTCTTTTGAGAAGGTTTACTTCTCACCTCCTTATAAATACAGTGTTTATTTAAACAGTGTCTCTCCCGATCGGCATGTGAAGAGAGAATATGTTCATCTGAGAAACAATAGCAACATATATTCACACTGTGCTCTTTCACATGTTGCTAACGGGATTAGCCAGATCAAAGCGGATAATCATATATATCAAAGACATTGTAAATCCGAATGACAGATCGACGTGTTATATGTATTTACACACCTGTCATCTAGTCTTATTGGATTTCTGTTTATTGAACTGATTCATTTCAAAGAATGAGAATGGAATACAATGTAGTTTGTCTAATAAAAAACCCTTCTTCTGCCGTGTAAGTAAAACATATTTCGTGTATTAAAGAGTCTTGTTCACAGAAGAGGAAAATCAAAATATAGTGTCTGTGAAACAGCACAGTTTGTAGATTGTTGTTTGATATACAATTTGAAATAGTCATCGAAAGCAAAATTAATCCAAGAAGCAATAATTTATCTAGGTTGGTACATTTTATATGCGATAGATCTTAAAGGCGGTGTTAGGCTTTTGGATTCAAATGCAAATTAACTTACTGCATACACACTTTAATGAATTTAAGACGATACGAACTTTTACTTCTAACGACTGTTCTTTAGTGTGTATCATATAACAGTAAAGCTGTTGTGTTGTTTTAAAGAAATAAATGTTCAGATTTCAAAGTTCCTTACTAGCTGCGAATAAGCACCTTTAAGATGAGTGTAACGTGTTGTGTAAATATGATGTTACGACTTGGTATAGTTTACTTAGCAAAGGCACGACAAATCTTCAAAACAGAAGACAAGATAAGTTTAATGAGCGCCATTTACATTCCTCAAACATTTATAAAGTAAAATACAGTAGATAGTTGGAAGCCAAGATGTTTTGAGCTGGCACATAGATAGCTAGCATACATTATGTATGCGAGCTATTTATGTGTCAGCTCAAAATTAGAATTGAACAACAATTCAGATTAATGAGTTTGCAGTAGATAAATACACAAGCAAATATACAAGTTTCGTCAATAGCTTGAGCCCACATGGGCCGGCAAACAAACACTTTATGAAATCCTAGCAATGAATAGGACGAAGAAAGACAAAGGATGAAATCGCTACCACAGGGCTGAATTAATGTTTTACCTCCATGGGACTTTGGAAAATAGGGATATTGTTAAGACTGACTTGAAAATCAGTTGAAGGTCTAAAACGGAGGTACAATTTTTAAACCTTTGCATATGACGTTATAACTCAACAGTTGTTTAAAAGGGATTTACAAATAAGGAAATCTTTCCTACAATTTGGAAGATATTTACGAGCTGTAAGGCCATGGTTAATGTGTCATCAATGTAATAGTAATGCGTAAAGAACAATCATATTGTTAGTGACATATACTGAGGTTGATAAATAGGAGCATAATGCAATCCTTACAGTAATCTTTTAGAACCTGTCCATGCTTTTAATATTTCCTCACCAATGCCGTAAAATATGCTTTCAAAGCCACTGATTGCTTTTCAACGATAACATAATTGACTTGTGAGAAGACTTTCGTCGCTTTAAAACGACAAAAAAATATTTTTTATGCAAATAAAGGAAGTATAGCTTTTTGGTTAGATAGCAACATCAATGTTACCAGCAATGAATTTAGGATACAAAGTATCTTGGTAATAGGAATCAATGCATAACAAGGCAATGTGAGTAAGATTCGACAAGTGTTAGTACGTTTATGTATAACTTGTCAATATCCTCTTCCCATTGTATTGGTTCGTTTGTTGGTTGTTTTCTGGGCTCAAGAGGAGCGCAACATTGTTAAGAGATTCCATTAGGGTTGAGTGTTAAATGGGGTCGACTTAAAAACCTTTGGCTAGATAAGTACGATATGAATGGACCATTGACGTATGTGACTTTTGAAAGTAATACCATTATTTCTTTACCCCGACACATCTCTACGTCCAATAAAGTGAGTATTTATTCAGTAATGGGCTAAACGGTTTGTCTACAATAACTTCTATTTCTGACCTCGATTAAACATCGAAAAGTGAGCGATGGGTCGAATGAATTCTTGTACAAACACATAAAAGTATGGTCCAATACCCATTTAGAAAATCAAAGGCAGCCGCATGTTTATCGATCGGTCTTATTACACCAGGCAAGGGGTGATACTGCCAGCCCTTATGCAGCCCAGAAATAGCCTCCCACGCGTAATGATTTAGGACAGTTTGGCTTAATGCCTGTTGGTCCTTAGGGGACATGTAGAGACGGGAATTACTGACGGGAATTACTATTCCCTTAAGGATATTCACGTCTCTAGTATTCTTTACCATTCATGGAAGAAATTGTTGAGAAACCCCAAAGACATTAGGGTCGTTCCCGAGAGGAAAATATGTTTTGTAAATTCAGAGTTGGTTCATCTTTTTGTACTACATATACTAGTAAGGGGGCGACGGTGGTGCCGAGGCAGAGCATTGGTCCGTTTTATCGCGGGTCCTGCGATCAATTGCTATTGGGCGAGGTGAAAACCTGTTGGACTAGCTCTACCATTGGTGCAAGTACTGGTTTAGTATTCCGGAAGCAGTCATCGAGAGGAATTTGAATAACTCCAAGCTTCCGTCACAATCGTTGTAAAGTGAATAGGTTTAAACTCAACAGTAATGTGTTTTTTATTATTTATGCTGCTGTTGTTAATTTTGTGTTCTATTGCTTAATGCATTTTAGATATAAACTCTTACAGGTTTACAAACTACATACTCTTTATTAATTCTTAAGATTATGCAAGATTCCTTGTCAACACCTTTGCATCATACGACCAATAAGGTACATCACTTATAGAATTTACGATATCTGTAACAAGTGTTCACATCTGTTCATAAAACGCTTTGATTTTAAATGACAGGTCGTTCATTCAATCATCTCATTGCGGTAATTTTTCTCTCCGTCGAATTAGCCATTATTTTCATTCAGATTATGTCGAAATTCATATACTTTCAAAAACGTCGTACCTCATTCTATTCAATGATGTAGATAGACGCGTTTTCGAATTACGGAAACGTATTATTTAACACCCCGACTTAAGATGTTTTGCTTCCATTAGATTCGTATGATTCGCTCATGCAGACGCAATGTCGTGACATGAATTACCCTTTAACCCTTTCCAAAACAATTACTACATTTGACCACTATGTTGCAGACGACTTTAGAAAATATTGCGGGAAAAGAAGGAATTGCTCGTAACGATCAATTTTTCATTTTCCCGCAATGTGTTCTGCCCTATCAGAAGATTATCTTCCAATTTCATCACATTTTGAAATGTCGTCTGCAAACTCTACCAATTTGGGAAAGTCAAAAATTTGGCGTTTGGGAAAGGGTTAAGATGTTTTGCATCCATTAGATTTGCTCATGCAGACGCAATGTCGTGACATGATTTACTCCTTAATTGAAATCAATTTGTTATTATTAAGCCGGTCTCACGATGTGGAATTCGATTTATGTTGCAAAGGGCGCAGTCAGAACACAACTCCCACGAATTTACTTCAGTTTATTATCATGTCAGATGAGTTTTCATTGGATAAACCCGATGAGTTAAGGCTGAGTTAATGAGTGAGTAGAATATATTGGAATCAATCACCGAGTATAAGGCCGTTCAGTGCAATCTCCACGACTCAGCGATTTTCACGGAGGCAATGTGTATTGATAGCTAAACGCGCGACTGTGAGATTAAAATGAATGAATATCGGATCAAACCTTCAAAATTGTTTACTTAACCCTTTCCAAATCGCCAAATTCTCGACTGACCCAAATTAAAAGAGTTAAAAGACATTTCATAATTTGAAATTTGAAAACTAATCGTCTGATAGGGCAGAAAACATTGGGGGAAAATGGGAAATTGCTCGTTAGTAGCAATTTCTCCTTTTCCACAAGGTTTTCCAGAGTCGCCTGCAACAAACTTGTCAAATGTCGTTATTGTTTGGTAATGGGTCAATAAGGTCAGTGTATAGAGATACGGTGTGGTAAAGAGTCTATAAGTGTTTGCGTGAAAGGTTCCCACTAATAAGACCATGCAATCTTGTACTGTTATTTCTTATGTACCTGTATTTAAAGATTTAATGAGTTGTTGAAATTTTGTTTGACACCGTTACTAACAGTAATGATTTATCAGCTATAAATCATTGAGATATACATTCAACCATGCCTCTTGCTTGTTCTCACTATTACTAAAAACCAAGTGTTCTACGAAGCCATCGATTTATTCTCACACGAAACCAGTTGTTCAATGGTGAGAGACAGCAGCTTGATACTTTATTACCTATCGGGGAGAAATTATGTCAAGCCGGAGTCTTGAACTCGGAACCCCTATATTCCAAGTTTGACTTATGACTGCCCAAAATATTATGGGTCTGCGAGGAATTCAAAAGGCAGTTCTCTGTTAATAGTATAGATTCATACGCGTTCTGCTCTCACACAAATTGCTTTAGAGAGTATATACGTATTTCACATTGATAACATCGTTACGCAGGAATACTGAACAACAACACTCGATGAATACCGATTCAGATAAGATCACAAATAATACAATTTGTTATTGAAATTCTGACTTTCTCCTTTGTGGCTTGTGACTGGGTCCTGCTTTAAAAGCGGTTATGTTACACATGACAATGGTCAAGATAATAAGGCACATCAGAGAGTATTTGACACGAATTATTACAAAAAGCATTGAACAAATCATCTGTTGTGAATAACCCTAGAAGGGACCGTCCTCGTGAATACCCACAATATGTGTTTTTATATAAGTAATACAGAAGTTATTATGGCGAATAAATATGGTATATTATGTTATAGCAACATGTATCTCCAGAAAAACTTAGATGTAAACAAATGAATCCATAACTTGTTCAGCTCTAGTCGATAAGTTTCCTTATAAAAGTGTCAAGCCGACCATCATATTTTTTAATTAAATAACGAATACTTAATCTGACTATGTGTCCAGACATGGTAGCAACACCAATGGACAACAGTCTCACAGTGTTTTTGAATAAAGGTATCGTAATAAACATGGGATATCATTATTTAATTCAGAAATTATTTCTCAAATATATTGCTGGCGATAATTTGAATCAGTTGAACATCCTTATAATGTTAAGGTTCCTGAATTCCATTAGTTTTACAAAAACATAAATATTGCCTAATATTATGTAAATCATACAGTGATCAACTCAATGTTAGTAGAAAAACAATCTTCACATAAGATGTTTCCTATCTACAAAGTACATGCGAATTGGCATGTAGAATTATCTATATAGACGCTTTTTTGCCCTATGTATTTTATACATTCATGTAAAGCTATCATACTAATGATATATCATTTCATCAATTTCATAAAAGAATAAGTTGTCTTCAAGAAAATAAACAAATAAAACATACCTTTCTATATGTCTCTATACATCCCAAAGTAACTCGTATTAAAATGTGTCTAATGTAATTATGTCTAATACTACACGTGTCTCCGATGATGGGTGATCAATAGGCGCCGGTTTAGTCACTGTTAATAACGCACTAATATGTGTTTATTTTAAATATGATACAGTCACACTCCGCGCACAATACGTGATTCAAACAACGATACGAATTCCGGTTTTTTTAATGCAACAGAAATCCGCCCGGTTTTAATGTATGTCCGTACAAAAGTGTCGGAAATATGCGCTCAATTTATATTTGAACTGGCGGATTTGAATACACAGTATCTATAGCAAGAGGGACTAATCGCAAATAAATACGCCCGTTTGAAGTCGGTCTCCCAGTGTATTTTGGGACAGCCGCGACTTTAATTCGATTCATTAAAGACAATATCGTAGTAAAGCTTAAGATTGAATTCTTTTCGTGGAGTACAGTCCCGTATCAACCATGCATTGGACGATCTGGTACGCGAATTAATTGTTCAAACTTCATCTCATCACTAATACAGCGGGGGTAACTATAGTTGTCTCAGATCAGTTTGTGAGTTACAATTACGTCTAGCATGAATGTAACAAAGCCGTGTGCTTCTTTAGAACGGGTTTTGAAAAAGAGCGGTTCCATTATATAGGCCTAACGTGACCTTTATCACAAATCTCCGACATAGCTAAACTATACAGGAGGTACCCATTATCATGAATACAAACACTATTTAAACAAAAAGATTGCAAAGACAGTATTGTTTAAAAGTAAGATTAGAGTTAGATAGTAATGAGGAAAAAGATGAATATTGCTCATCAGAAAAGTTTACACTTTTGCAGCACTTTTTTCCAGAATCGAGGTATGCCTTGTATTGTACCTACAGCGAGAAGGGACATCTCCTTTACCAAGATGCGATGTTACTAGCCGTCAATAAAATCAGTACTTAAACTACTTTGAAAAAATGAGTAAGCAACACTGATAAAACAGCAAAGCTGTTCATTAAATGTGTAAAATCATATTTGATGATTGCAGTATGTTTATTAAAATTCGGTTATTTAGTTGATTAACCAATCCGAATTAACCCTTTACCAAACGCTAAACGTTAGACTATCCAAAATTGAAAGAGTCTGCAGACGCCATTCCAAAATGTGATGAAATTGAAAAGAATAATCGTCTGATATGGCAGAAAGCTTTGTGGGGAAGGAGAAATTGCTCTTAACGAGCAATTTCTCCTTTACCCACAGTGTTTTGTCTAAAACAAAGTCGACAAATAACGTTATTGTTTGGTAATGGGTTAATCGCTTGACGGGATCGACGGTAAAATCGAAGTTCTACTGTAGAAAGGGTTCGTATATCGACACGAGCTGACTTGTTTGTTTTACACTCCATTGACGCATCGGGGGAATTTTCTTTTGTTGTGAATGAAACTTTAATGCCATGTCAATACTTATACAGTTATAACACGGGATTTCTACGATTCGCCAATACAATGGTAGGACTTCGAAGCATCATGCACATGGGCAATCCAACAACAAAATGTGCTTTGCTGCTAGGAATCGAACCCGATGCCCTAGATTACACGACAACCACCATACAACTGGGCCAGGCCGGACCTGGAGTCGTAAGGTTTAGCATGTGCCCTTTTTCTCAAAGCAAAATACCATTTTCTTTAATTGAATTTGCGGAGATATGGTAATTTAGTTCGACAAACTATTTGTCATTCAGATTTGGTTTTTTAGATTGACATCGACGAATTGCCGATGAAGTTCAAAATCGCCTCGAGAGCAAGTTGCTTTCCGGAAAAACTGATTCGAAAGACAATAGAAATTGTCTTTGTTAAACTATAGCACCACATATCTTTCGTTGAACTGTTTAAGTTAAAAGTGCTAATAATACACGTGTCTCCAGTGTAAAGTGATCAATAGGCGCCGACCAAATCACTGTTAATAACGCACAAATAAAGTTTGTTTTATATATAACTCTTTCACAATCGGCACACACACAATTTGAAGAAGAAGCATTTAACCCCTGAATCAAAATCAGACGATTTGATATAGCAATAAATGGTACTATATTGTTTTCTAATTATATGAAAAGCTCCATCTCGTTCTCTTGGTGGAAGCTCATTATGTAAGAAGTTCAATTCTATAGCGATAGTATCCAGTTTCCGTCAGATTTGGGTGTAGTGAACGAGTAGGCTTCGATTGATTGAGAACGACTTCTGCAATAGCGCAGAGAATAACATTGTCTTAACCATAAGAATTGCTGGGTTATCTTCAAAAATTGAAATTTTGTGTCGTCTGCCTTTGAAAAACCTTAAATAATTATTGCTTAATTATGATGAGGAAATATATTTAGAGTAACAAACAGGTTAAATCACAGGCCAGTCGTCATTTGAATTGGCGGCTGGCCTGGATCTTTCTTGTTTGCAGAATTATGAAGTCGGTTCCAGCGCTGCAAGGGTTAAATCCATACCCCGAAATTGGTGACTAGTTAAGGTTGATAGCAACATCAGTGTCTCAGAAATACACTTACCATCTAATTTGTGGAAAAAAACAAATAAACCAGTGTGACAAAAAGATGGATTAGTCATTAGGAGAATAACTATCCTTTTGTTATGGAAGTTTGTCTGAGGATTTCTGCGACAGATGTATCAAAGTAAGGTATTATGAGGTATGAGGTAATTCTATCTATTCACCGAAATCTGCCGTCTAGACATGAGTGCATCTCAACACTTCATCGACCAAGGTGAAATACGTGTATGCACATCAGTTACTTCAGACAAACAGATCCATTATGCTTTTGTCTCGTTTCCGTTGTTAATTAAACCATTCTCCCAAGGGTTCTTTCTTATCTTTAGTTTCTTCGACGAATGGTCTGATTTTGAATAAAATTGATGTTTTGTGGCACCGATATCAAGTGTTTAGACAAAACAGAACGCAGTAAATTTGCATAAACTCTCTTTATTTGGATATTTATTTCCGTTGTCCGAGGACCACGTGTATAAAGATAAGTGATTTGTCTTCTGACGCCGCGTCCGTTTTCTGACTGACTGTTATAAGATAGGTTAAAGTGATATCGATCTTAAGGTGGGAACGGAGTTATTGAAATTCCGCTGGACCGCGACCGACATTAGCAAGTATGATTCAAAGGGGATTTTTATGTTCGTTTACCGTGAATAAATAAATAACTATTGTTCGATATAATAAATTGGATAGGGACACATTTAGACACTCCTTTTAACCCTTCATCCATAAAAAAACCACCTCTTGCATATCTGGTTCGAAATTCTAATACAGTGAACCCTCGTTTATCCGAACATGTCCGTTCTCAACAAAATGTCCGGTTTACCGAATAATCCGGACTAATGAAGCAGAGCATGTTCTTATTCACATTAAGACATAAACGGTCTGTAGGCACGTGTATACTTATAACCCTTTAGCAAACGCCAAATTGTCGACCGTCCCAAATTGAAAGAGTTTGCAGAAGACATATCAAAACGTGATGAACTTCAAAGATAATCTTCGGATATGGCAGAAAACATTGTGGGAAAAGGAGAAATTGCTCGTCACGAGCAATTTCTTCTTTACCCACAATGTTTTCAAAAGTCGTCTGCAACCAACTGGTCCAATAATTCCGTTCCCTTACAATTTCGTTCGGATTGCGAGACATCCGGATAATCGGGGTCCGGATAAACGAGGGTTCACTGTAAATAACAACGATTCTACATGAGAAATGTATAACTGTCTCAAAATGGTATATACCATATATTTAAGGATTATTTTGTTAAATGATATGAGATGTCGTGGGATAGGACTGTCAAACTATAGTCCTTTGCAAGGCTGTGGCCAACCAACGTCACATTTCGGGTTGCCATAGAAACAAACCCGGTTTTGTGATACGTTGTTCAATTTATGAAAAATGATTAATTGATTGACTGATGACGCATTCTAATCCACGTTTATTCAAATCAAATTGATGAGTTTATATAAGCTTTTATTTTATGGTTACCTATCTCCAATATCATGAATGTAAACGCCGCGTAGCAATACAAGTTCTAATGCCATTGACTGTAGACGTCCCGAGAAAACATTTACACCGCGTTTTAGAGCCCATATGATTGACGAAGCGAGAAACAATTTTTACAAAAGCAGATATTGCTCGATACTAGCATGTCATCTATGTTTCTGATAATAGAACCAATCATAACAATATAAGAAACTAATCCTATCGAGTAGATATAATTAGTTTCTTATATGATTGTTTCTATAACAAAGCATAAAACATTGTATGCAAGAATACGTAAGAACTATGTCATTTATTGTGTCTTCCTCCTAGGCAGTGATCACACGTTCCATAAGGTAATGATCTACTGAAGAGTAGCAAAGGGAAGTAAACCTGTGCGGAGTTTGGTAGTGTCTGTCACGGACATGTACCTGTTAGCCGACGATTACTGATCCACAGATGCATTCATTACATTCGGAAGGTGTTCGGTTGTGACGAGCATTCCCGAGGTAAAAACGGCCGCTTCGGCTTTGACGGCCCGCCGTCGTGGTGATTGATTGTGGTTTGACATCATTTATAACACGTTTTAAGTTATATTAAGATGCTATCGGGATCAAAATCAGAAAAATATTTTCTTTTCGATCTTTAACATGCTTTCGAAAAACCTATAGGCCCTATAGCCTCATTGATGAAAGTAAATAAATGTACCACCACTGAATTTTGGTCTTTGGTAAGGCTCGCCTCAAGTCTCGAACAAAAAACACTTTTTAACACAATCTTGACTATCTACCCACGCTACACATTGGTGGGCAAATCATCATAACCTCGCATTCTAACAAGCTCTGTTGCTTTCTTGATTAATTCTCATAATACTACAAAATAAGGTTATACCACTTACTTTCAACCTTTATTCAGGGTGGCTAAATCAATTATCCGTATTGCCCAGCTTTTCCAATGATAGCAAAAATACATTTATAACCATTACATGGACAAATGCGGGAAAGGATTTGGCATTTACGAACAAATAACCCAAGATCAGATATGACCATTCCTGTAAGGCTTATAACATTAAACCCATTTGTTCTTTCTGCTGCAGAAGACTAAAGAACCACCGTGACAAAGGGATAAATTGCTCATGGTGAGCAATTTACCCTTTTGTTACAGTTGTTTCTAGCTAATACCGTAATGAGAATGTATGTTCGTCCGACTTATAGCTAGAAACTGCGGAGACCCAAATTTGCATTAATCACATATTCGCATATGGGGACAAAAGTTTAAACAATTACCAAACAATAACGACATTTTACCAGTCTGTTGCAGACGACTCTGGAAAACACTGTGTGAAAATGAGAAATTGCTTGGAAGGAGCAATTGCTCCTTTTCCCACAATGTTTTCTTCTCTATCAGATAATTACTTCAAATGTCCTCACATTTTGAAATATCGTCTGCAAGCTCTCAGAATTTGGTACAGTAGAAACTTTGGGGTAAATGGTTCACCGATTTGTGCGTCTTCACGTACTTACTCTTTTTTGGCAGCTCCTTTAACCACTCTACTCGCACCCTTCTTATCCATTCTTTAACTCCCGCAAGAACCTGCACCGAGTCTATGTATGTGCCACTTTGAGCAGGAACAACTACGTCCAATGTTCTCATATGCGTCTTTTCGCCAACGAAAAGTTATCAGTTTGAAAACACTCTATCTGGTCTTCAACACTCTATACACACATTGAAACAAGCTTTTATAAGATAATGTGATGAAACGGTTAGATGCATTGTTCATTCATATTTTCATTTTAATCCCTTAAAAGGACATTGAATTACTCTTATACGTGCCCAATCAATATTTTTTTCTAATTTTCTTTTCTTTAATCTTTTAATTCGACGATAATGCCATAGGTGCGAACAATTTTCGAATTGTTGAATTTATCTATCTGTGATTTTATTCAATTTTATTTAGCAATAAATCTAACCCTCTTTCAGAAATTGTTTTCGTCATTTCATGAGTAGGTTTCTTTTAAAAGCCACCGATCACATAAAATGTTAACTCTTTTCTTTAAAAATCTAATTGATACAACGCTTAAAAAAAGTTCACTTATTATTTCAATTTTGCAAAACATGCATTTGTCCCTTCTTGTGCACTATATCTTTTCATATGGGCCGCGTCACGCTATAAGGGGCACTCGGACATAAATAAAAACCGCTGACTCAGCTCTTTCTTAGCGCTATTATTCCAGCATCTAGTCACGACAGCTATCATTTGTATTTATTTAAAGGTAGAACTTGATGTCAATTAAGATGGCAAACAGTGTAACCCCAGACCAGCCGCCACGTCAGTGACGTGGCGGCTGGTCTGGGGCTACACTGTTTGCTATGTCCGAGTGCCCCTTTTCCCGTGACGTGGCCCATATATTCATACATCATATCATTCTCAGAATTATGCTAAATACATATTTTCACATCTTTCTATGTATTTGTATACTATTCATTCGGAATATTCAAACAAAATTCCAATACAAATAAAGTGCTTTTCAATAAATTAATTTCTTCTCAGAATTTAAAACAATTTGTAGTTCAAAGCCGCGGTCAATTTATATATTAATGAATCCTGACGCAATGCAATCAGGCGTATTATTTCCTTTAAACACACTGACTGAGCCATCGGATAGATTCTGCCCAATGTCAAACAACAACAATAATTGTACAGCGATGCCACTCCTTACACAATGAGGAAACTCTTTGAACAATCCGACCTCGAACTAGCGAACTTGTTTTGGATGAAATGAAGTCATACCTTATCTGAATAAAGCCCGTTACCCTTTTCATATCTATTTTCACGGAATATATATTGTACATAATTGCAGTAATGTGATAAGTTTTGAAACTCCAAACCAATACCTTTGAACACTATTAAACAATTGTTTTCCTATTCAATGCAATGATCAAAAAATAGCTGTAGCATTGTTTAGTCGATACTGTTTATAATGCGACAAGTCCACTCTTAAACAGTGCGTGATCTGTTATCTAGTCAGATGCTATCTTATTACAGACGCAAGTCAGTTGGAAAGCTTCTACTCTAGCATCCTGAATAACTTGTGTCCGTATTAATCCTTCTAGTGCTGGAACCATCTTCATGCTTATGCAAACAGGTTAGATCTAGGCCGGCCATCAAGTAAATTGGCGGCTGGCCTGTGATATAACCTGTCTGCCACTCTGAATGTCTTCCCTCATCTAAATTGATCAGACATTTAAGGTTTGGGAAAGCAGACGACACACAAATCTATTTTAAGAAATTTACCCAGCATTCTAAGTTATAAGTTGTTGGACGTCATAAACACTAAGATCTTTCCACTTCCATTAGGGTCGCTTGGAATTAAATTGACTGTTAATTCACAACCAAGTCAAAGAGTCGTGCTATTACTATAAACGAATACATCTGACGAGAAAACGTTATGAATGTTAAGTGTTTCGACATTTAGAACGATGACATTATCAGCCTATTTAAACACTCGGCGGTGTAAAGTTTCAAAATTTATCAATCTTCCTTAAATCATGGTTTACCCAATTTCAAATAAACACTTGATTAAATTTTCATTGTCGAAATCCTTCAACGCTTTCGAGGGGCTTTCGCGTAGCCTAAAACCGTTTTCAGTATCTAACTTTAAAACTTCTGTAGCTAAAAATCGACGAATTTCTCCCAATGAGCAACTTATTATTTTGTTATAAAAGTGTCTATCGGTCACATTGTAAAGTGTTCGAATAGAACGCATCAAAAACTCAAAACATTATTCCATTCTAAATTGAAAATATTGAACGCATAACAAAATGATATAAAAACGCTATGTAATATGCATGTTTATGTAAATAAGCAAACATCATACAATGACAAGCTTTATATTTAAACATAACGTTATATCAAGTTTGATTCCGACCACGGCTTCAAAGAAAGTACTCAACCCTATTGAGGGTTAAAAGCAAAACTAAAGTAAGAGCTTCATGTTTGTGACGCACTTACTATAGTCTTGCATTGAACCCTCGCTATGTCAGTTAAAAAGACCCTTCTATACACGGTTTGTAGTATATATCATTGTGAAACATTGTGAAAATGGATATAAAAATCTACGAGAAAATATGCTTTTAAGTTTCATATCATTATTATCATAATCATTAAGGACTTTTAAAAAGCCAATTACTTATCATTGTTAAGACTTTTCAAACATTTAACAATAAGTGTCTATTCCTTCGCTTTTTGACCCTATTGCTTCAAGGACAGATTTTGATCCCCAGGCTTCGAGCTTTTAACAGACGGTTGTCACAATGTGTTATCCTTAAGTGACCCAACAATATAACCAGTTTTAAGATATGAACAATGCAAATATGAACTATGTTCTTCTTTGATAGACTAACTTATGTTCTTTACCACATTATAAGTGTCATGACAAATAAGCTAAATCGTTCGTCACGCTGTATGAAGAAATGAATTAAGAATCTTGTTTTGCCCATTTGCCAAATCAGGATTTAAACTCTATCAATTAAAGTTGACACAAATAGAACTCCTTTACTAAACAAATGACCTCTCATCACAGACACTTTGGGAAAACATTCTTTTTTGCTCTTTCTTTTATTAACAATAATGGTTTCTAGTGCATTTAAACAACCATTTTGTAAAATGCAGTGATGCCGATGACGCGGTCGTTGGCTAAACACTTTATGCAAACATTGCTAAAACATTTTTTATGTAGCTTATGTTGATTAAAAACCCTTTTTAAACAATGATTAATATTGCGATTTACATCAGAATTTGTAATGTCGGAGTTTATTATATAGAATTTTTTTTCTCATTTGTTGCCGAAAATCACGTTTACTAAATAAAAGCTGAAAAAGAACATCGACACTATAACTTTATTCCACAGACTGCGATAAAATCCGTGTATCCAATAAAATATAATAAATGAGATCATAAGAAACAATCACAAACAA
Organism: Cerastoderma edule; assembly: GCA_947846245.1. Taxonomy (NCBI): domain Eukaryota; kingdom Metazoa; phylum Mollusca; class Bivalvia; order Cardiida; family Cardiidae; genus Cerastoderma; species Cerastoderma edule. The sequence continues at coordinate 25,634,887 of OX401409.1, forward strand.
AAGAATATCCCCACACGAATTTACACTCAATAAATTTCGTTATCCTAAAATCCTAAGTATTTCTGTCACATCTTATCGCAAACCCGGTGATTAAAACAGACACACATTACGGAAACCGCTGGGTAACGTTCGCAGTTGATGACAATTTGGTTCCCCTTTCTGTTTAGATTGAATTTATTCAACAAATATCGCTGAATGCGCCGTTGCACGAGAAACCAACTAAGGTATTTGCTTGAGGGTTGGTTCGATCTGTTTCCTCTCCAGAATGACGAAATTAAGATCGAAGTAAAATGGGCAAAAACAAAATACAATCAAAAGAGAATACAAGCAAAAGTATCTATAGAAATAAAAGAAAATGTGGATTGATACATGTTTTACGCATTATTTTCTCGATTTTTGTCAGCCCATCACAGACAGTGACAGAGGTCCATCAAAGGAAGCAATACAAATAAGTCAGAGCTAGGATGTCCTTGAAAAATTACAAAAACCAAGGATTTCGATTATTAAAACTTATGTAGCGAAAACATCAATTCGAATGGAAGTCATGTATTTGATAGAATAATCCTTATCAAAAACATTGCGGCCATAGTATAATAAAAGAGCAAGAAAAGTCCTCCCACATGGCAAATCTGATGCTCATGCAACCTGAGGAAATCAACGTGGTATTTGGTCATTAACCCTTAGAACACCGGGTGACTTTCTTAAAATAGATATTTGTGTCGCCTACTTTCCAAAACCTTAAATATCTGTTTAATTTTGTTGAGAAAAGATACTCAGCATAGCAAACATGTTAGAGAACAGACTAGCTGCCAATTTACTTGGTGGCTAGCCTGTTTCTAAACTGTTTGCATAAGCGTGAAGTTGGTTCCAGCTGCAAGGGTTATGGACGCAAACCACTTGAGAAGAGGCGACCTTGAAGCATAATGGGTATTCTTGTTTCGTTATTTCGTCTGATAGTTTTCGCACATGAAACGAATAGATCATTCAAAGTTCACCATTCAAAGCCATCTGCTGTCATCAGCAAGTATGCCCTTATGGTCTTTGACCTTTAAGGCTTTATTCTTCGAAGGGTATAGAATAAGTTTTTATCAATTAAAACCCCATTAATATCAAACGTTCAATTTTTCTCGTACATCTTTTGATGAACTTTTTTCAATTTAAATCATCAACAAACGAATGAATGGAGTCACGTCATTCAAAAAGCAATTTTGTTCGTTTTGAAGATGAAAGGTTTTATTCCACCAGCTTCTTACTATACCATACAGCGGGTCTGGGAAAAGAATTGATGGTCATTAATGAATCCACTGGTATACATGTCGTTAGACCATTCCAGACTGACATAATGAAAAAATACATATTGTGGTTATTTTATAGCTATTTGGTGTCTACATAGACTGAGGAATACTTACAAAACGTCTTAAATGCATCTTACGTTTCTATCCAATTAATCCTTGTGGTAATATGTATGATTGGTCCCAAGAGAAAGCATCAATAGACAGACTAGTAACTAGAAGAAATACGATTTTAGCACATATAAACATTTTGCAATCATACGCTATTTATTCTTTTGGCATACAGGCTTCCGTATTCCTCGGCAGCAGATGTGGCGAAATGGAATACTGTTATTTTTAGTATAGATCAATGAGTTAAGACGATAGCAGTTGGTGGTAGTCTCGTTCTTGCCTGACACAAACCGTTGATGACGCACCTCTGATGTCGATAACCAAATATCAAAATATTTTTCTTCAGATAGAATCTATATGCTTTGCAATGATTTATCACATTGAATTGGGAAAAGAACTTTGTGCGTGTGGCATTAAGTATCATTATCATTATTCATAATACTGTGGTATATGTAAAGCTGCAGTACCATGATGGAAAGAATCATTTCTGCTTTAACTTACAGCATTTGATACATGTATGGTTAAATATGCAGTGTATTTAATTGTATAAAAGCTTCCCACGATTGAAAGAGGTCTGTCCGAATAAAGGCTTGGTCATTACGATGTAAGCTTAAAGTATTGAGCACGTGTTTTTAACTTAATTTCGATAGCGTTACCACAGCACGTATAAACATCAAAATGATGTATTTGCTATTTATCCATTAACAACGCTATGAAATGTTCTCAATAACATCTTTTGGAAGGCTTTCTGTTTACCTGTTTTACATATTAGCATTCAATAATTGCATGTATTTATCAGGTTTATCGAATCGGTAAAACGAATCATTAATCTTGAAGTCTGACATGTTTATTCCTTTTTTTTAATGTAAACCATTCCATCAATCCATTTAATCCTCAACCAAATAATGCCAGTATAACATGAGGCCGCTAAATACAACTGAAAACTGCTTGTTCAAAGATGGAAGATATCTTAAGGTTTGAATCTGTACTGTTGTATGAAAAAATACATTGAATAGTAGCCATTGGAATCATATTTAGTTTTGTAAGCTTTGAGGACAATTATACAGTGAACCAATACGTATTTCAATCCAAAAGCTTTGCACCAGTTTTGAGATCTGCTTCATACAGGTATATACTTTACTTAAAGATATTGACGTTTCCCGAATTTTCTTGCAGTAGCTTCTTCCTGTCGTATATCATTCAACAATACAGACTGCATTTTTCAAAGACATTTCATCTCAACTTTCAATCCATCATATTTGTTAACAAACAAACTGTCCCCCACATTTTATCTTTGTGAGGCGGAAGTGAAGGCTTAATACAAAACACCAGCCAATCGACCGTATATCCATGTCCAGTCAGGTCTAAAAAGCTTTCACTTTGCTTAGCGTTCAAGAGAAATAGGAACATTTCCTGTACCAGAGGGAAATCTAAATAGCTATGCTAATTGAAAATGGATCTCCATTGTGATTTCTTCTTCCGGTGTTATTAAACAATGCCCAGCTACCCTTGTGTCCGCAGGAATAATTAAATAGATCATTCCATCCTTTTGACATATTTCCGTTAGTAATTTGGGATTGAACCAAGTTCGAAACCATTGCCAGAAAACAGTTTGGAAGCAACGTAGATTCATTTTTTATCATTTCTATGAAACATTTTTTTACATCTTATTGTATTCACTCTCGAAACTGCTGCCTAGTATGATTTAACGAGTTTTCCTGTCAGTAAGAATGAAATTTGTGGAGGACAGTGATCAAGGGGTAGAATGTCGGCCTCTTAACACGAGGGTCGTGGGTTCAAATTCCATGAAAAGCGGGTTCCGTCTTGAGATCTTACATTAATACGCCTTTGGCCCGAGTAATGGTTATGATCCAGGAAGCGGAATCGAGAGTGGTTAATCTAAGTTGAACGATTGTTTCACAAACGGTGTAAAAAGGAATAAGTCTAAACTAATGAAATATCGCTAAGTTTTCGTTGCAACTCAAGGAAACACAACATTTGCGTCCGGAACACGTTTCTTTATATCAGGGTAGCGTTTTTCTACAAACACTATATGCTAGGAACTTTACAAAGTCCAAAACAGCATTCATTCTTTTTTTTTTAATAAGGACCCAACACATTTTTTAATGTTAAATGTTATTGAAATCGTCCTTGCAAGACGCCTCAAATGACATGTACATTACAATACAGTTTCTGTGGTTGAAATAATATCCATGCATATCTGTTTTGACTTACTCAAGTTTGTTTTTCTCAAGTCGTTGGACCATTTCTTCCACAGTTTAGGATGCAACGAGCAACTACCTATTCAGGTCTACAGTTACTATACGATATCTCATTTGAATCAGTCAAGCCAAACAGATGTTATTTCATTCGAGCTTTAATGTCTATCATTATTTGTGTTATGTCACAACGATAATAATGCTTTCTAGTTCATGCATGTACATGCATGCATGACTCAATCATCTGGTTGATTAACACCAAGACAACTGAAATACTAGTATTGCAGATACAATGCTTTACCAAACACATAATTATCCTATTCTAACCCGAACCTATCCGTTTGATTTTGTTCTCTTTTTTAATATTTTTCAAAATAAAACAAGTGCATCGTAATATTTACCTTTAAGTGTTAATTTGTAAACATACCTCTTGTGTGCGATGCGAGTAACAGGTACGTGTCTATCTCTTTCGCTGTGTCTATGCATTTACCAAAGTTAAATGCGAACATATAGGAAATTATTGTGACAAAAGGAGAAATTGCTCGCGTCGAGCAATTTCTCCTTTTGTCACATATGATTCTCCACATAATACCGGAAAGCTTTTAATGCTTCATATACATGGAAGTAAAGTCGTCTGTTATCGCTTTCAATTTGGGCTACTCACACCTTCCCGTATGCATGAAATGGTTAACGTAAGTATTAAAGTGTTTGCATTCGGATACTTTGAGTGCTCGGATAAGATCGTTATGTCTAAGCGGTAACCCAGAGACGTTGCTCCCCTGTATTAGTGAAGGACAATAAAAGACCGAGGGTCCTATCGTCAAATGCACAGCAACTGTTTAGTTGTGCATGCCAAACCAAATATTGCGATTGCGTCAGGCCAAAACCCACCAGCAAATAGGGTCAACGCGTTTTAATATGAGAGTTCGTTGTCAAATTTATAATAGGTTTGATAACTTTATTTAGATTTATTGGATTCAGAAAAAAAAATCTTACATATCTAAAGAAATTTGATACAATTACTTACAGCTTAATATATATATATTTTATGTTCTAATAGAGATGGAATCGACTTCATGCTAATGCAAAAAAGTAAGATGCAGGCCATCTACCATCGACTTGGCGGCTGACATGTGATCAAGCATGTTTGCTACTTTGAATTTATTAGGGCTTTGGAAAGCAGACGAAACGAAAATGGTTTTTTAATGAATTATTGTATGGCAATTGTTAAAATAAGATAGTATATCGTTCGATATTGTTTTATATATATTGTTTTTATAAATTTGAAGAATTAATGTTGCTCTCAATGCATCTGTTCAACTTAACATACATCTGTGCTTTTTATCATTATTTCATCGGATGTTTACTCCGAATATGAATGTAAGTGATAGATAGACAAGGCTACATTGAGACTTGGAATTCTGGTTTTATTTCTAAAAGCAGATTCTTGTGCCGTCTGCTTTCCAAAACCTTACAATATCTGTTTAGTATTGTTGGGGAAAGATACACAAGGTAACGGACAGGTAAGATCAGAGGCCAGCCGCCGATTTACTTGGCAGCTGGCCTCAATCTAACCTGTTTGCCTAAGCTGGTTGTTCAATTTAGACACTATTTCTTTTCACCTATGGTGGACATGGTAGATGTGACGGAATATCGACCATTTTGATATTACACAGTTGTGCCAGGCGTATACATGTGCGAGTAAATTTCCGTACATATGTTGATATTCGCTCATCAAAAAAAAACAATAATTACCAAATAAATGTCGCTGAATTCACCAACTTAGCTATAACTAAGGAAAAATAAAATAGAAAGAAAAGACTTTTAAAAACCAACTTCTTTTCCCTCTCTTTTTGCAAATAAATATGTAAGGGTATGCATATTTGGTGATTGGATTTAGATTTGTATTTTATATTTATACATTTATTTGTATTTTTTGGGTGGATTTTGCAGTTGTCGTGGCCATAATTAGAATTGTATTGTAAATGGCCAATTGCATATTTAGTTGCCGATTGCAAAATTAAGTTGAGTTAAGTTGAGGACCATGTAATACTCATAAACGATGCACACATAAGGTCTCATTATGACCTGGCCATTTTACGTTACAGGGGCCTATAAAAGACACATTTCCAATTAGACTTTCTGTAACATCACACAGCTCTTTACTTTCCCAATTCAACAATTTCATCTGCACAATTATTTAAAAAAAAAACAGGCTCAAATCTATTCTACATTCAAGGAAAAAGGAATCTATTAAGAGATGATTAACAAGAGAGGAGTAATGAGGAATTGTCAAAAATAAAGTATATTAGTAGGGATATTAGGTATTTTTAACAGGTTCAAGGAGGATACTAAATGATTCTGTTCGTTACGTTTGTGAAGATCGTCTCTTGCAATAAGCCCCTGACTTATTGGTTGCCAAATTGCTTAAAAGGGGCTTTGTTAAGGTCCTGTATTGCTCAGCGGCTGGGGTTGTGGACTTAGTACTCGGGGGTCCCGGGTTCGATACACACCGACAAATCTGGTTTCGTGAGAGGGCGTTTGGCAAAGCACTTCAGAGCCCTAGCCTAGTACTGGTGAATCAAGGAAAGCCGTAGGAGTGACAGGCTAGGGCTGTTTTCTGTAGCAAACGGTCAGCGGATTAAGTATAAAAACATACTGGCGTCGCTTATTAGTTCGATAGCATGAAATGACATTTGTAAAGCTTTAAAACTTCGCTCCATGATATCCTACGTTTATGCATCTACTGCAGAGGACACGTAAATCCAATATGACAAAAATCTGAATATCTCATATGAGAAAATACTTATCCTGTCATGACGCTTTTTACAAAATGTCTCAAACGGACTGCGCTTATTTCTTGCTTAGTTTGGAAGTTTCCAGTTGTTTTCTTTTTATTTTGACCAGTCAAATATCCCCATTTTGGTGTAATGGGTTAAGATGTACAACTTGACACTTGACCTCACACGTTATTACAGCAATATCGTTATCCTGAAGTACCAGTAAATTTTACGAATGATGTAAACATTGATAATTGAGTTTTACCGAAGTATTTATTACTGGGGCATTTTTAAGGCTTTATCCTTGTTTCGATCGCTCTACTGCTATGAACAGTTTATTATACAATATCAACTTTGGAAGACACATTTAAAGCATCACGACACGTGCATACATATCCCGGCAATCAAAGGCTTACCCCTATGTATACTTATAGTCTTTTTTACCTACCGTTTAATATAGATTTTGAAGGAAGCGTGAACCTTGTTCAAAGTCACTCTCGATGACTTGATGATCACTGGCGAATAAACATGCTTTTGGCAAAAAGAATACTTTGCTTGCGATGCATACTTTTCCCGTTTTACATCTTTTTTTTATTCAATAAAATCCTAGATATGTAAGCTTGTATTTTGAACTCAGGCTTGATGATTGATAATGTCTGTTTATGTACACTTTTATACCTTGTAATGACAAGGCACCTGAGTGAATATGATTAGCTCTAAGGCCTAAATTGCTGACAACTGAGATCGGGAATCAATTGCAGACAGTTATCCTCTTTCACATCTTTGATTTCTATCCTACAAAAATTTCTTTTCCAATTGCTTTTCATATTTATAGGAAACGTCCACATTAGAGTATAATCTTCGTTATTGTAACCTATGCGCTTACGCATTGCGAGGATTATGTGCTATATATTCGTAAATCTTTCAAACAGGGTCGAGTAAATAGTTTGTTTTAATTTAGCAACTCTTTAGTATCAACGACCGTTTTCAAAGGGTTCGATTAGGTGAAAAGTAAGGCAGCGAGTATTTACGCTTAAAGTGCTGGAACCGACTTCATACATATGCAAACAGGTTAGATCAATGCCAACCCCCAAGTAAATTGGCGGCTGGCCTGTGCTCTAACCTGTTTGCTATTCTGTGTATCTTTCCTCATCAAAATTTAGCAGATATTTTAGGTTTTCGAAAGCAGACGACACAAGAATCTTCTTTTAGAAAATTACCAAACATTATAAGGGTTCACAAAGAGGAGCATGTTGTTGTTATCCAACACAGGGGAACAAACTCTCTGTTAAAACGGGCAAATACCAAATGTTTACCATACAAAGTTGTCGTTCATTACTCTTAACGGATAATTAACATGTACAAACGGAGAGACTGTAGGTAGTATACCTCTACGATACTGTTACCTTTGATTAAGCATGATTAGGAATAACTCTGACATATATCAATACAAAATAGAAACACCTTGTAAAATTGTTAATTATCATTATGATCGAAATTCTATTTAAGAGCATGATTTACCAATTTACCAAAGCGGAAACCGTTCATCAAATGCAGCTTCTCCATTTGTTGTTATGCTCGTCATCTCTTTGATAAAGCTTTCGTCCGACATTTCCTCATACGTTTGTAGAATTGATGCTTTCAAGTGCGTTCTACAATAATGCAATTCATCAAAAACTCAAAATATTTACGTATTGGGCCTTTCATACCATAAATATTAGGTTGCACATACAGTCTAACTTGTGTTAAGCAGCCACCCTTTTAAGCAGCCAACCTGCCTTAAACAGCCACCACAGAAAGTCCCGTTGTTAGATTTATAGTGTAAATAAATTTGTGTTAAGCAGCCAACCTGTCTTAAACAGCCAATTTACTCTGTCCCATAGGCTGGCCTCTTTACACAAGTTTGCCTGTATGTTTAAAAAAAACTTACTTTTTGGGAACGTTTCCTTCCTTGGATTCCTCTTCTTCCTCGAAAACCCCGTCACCTTGACCTTTCTTGTTCTTCTTCAGGTAAGAATACAATTCTCGATTAAATTCGTCCAATGACTTCTCACGCAACAGTGATTCGTACGTCGGCATCGAGTCACATGACAATCTCAACGACCGGCGAACAGAATGGATAGGATCCGAATGATCTATTTCCGGAACATCGTCGTCGCTGTCGTTTATTTTCGCCGAGACGTCGACGCTGATACGACGTACAGGCGGTTTACGTCCGTCTAACGTAGCCTGTGGCGAGGCATCCGACTTCCGGCGAACGTTTGACTCATTCACACTTCCGGTTGATGACTTCCGGTCCTGGGAGGAAGAGTTCCGGCGATCGACCGACGCTCTTCGACGCTCCATTTTCGATCAATGGTTTACCTATAATATGAAATATTTGGTTCAGTTGTTTGCAATCAAAAAAGAGGTCGCTAGAGTGAGATTAAATCCTCTCACATTTAAGTTGAGGCTACTACTCGTGTCACTTTATGCAGCTTTTTGACTTGTTCCAATTTTAAGCAACAACAAACGACATGAAATAGAAAGACAGACACTTATATAGACTACTTCTGGTCATACACCTGTTACTTTTGAGATCTTGAATTCCAATTGACTCCAATGTTAAATCAGGCATTTTCAAGACTCTGCTGAGGGAAGAATAGTGTTTTTTACGCTTAGCTATATACAGAAACATCAAGTTTGGCCATTTAACTCTCAGAAACTGTAATAAAATGGACACCTCAATCGTCTCATTTTTTTTCTACGGAGCAAAGTGTATTAGTACCGTCCGAAAATCAGTGCACTAGCTGTCAAATCTAGCCGAGGTACCAGCATTTGTGTTCATACATCCCAAACAAATAGTCCTGCAATAAGCAATCAGAACAAACTTTGGGAGCATTGCAGGACTATAATCTATACAGGAAACACATCAGTGTTCTACCAGCTCATCTCTTACTAGCAAAACTATGCACCAGAAGACGAAACTCAAAATTTCTAAATGGGACTACTTTTGGGTACTACGACCCGGAAGTACTCCGTAACAGGTGCGAGGCCTTCTACATTTAACATGTTCTTGAAACGCCACTTTGGAATATCCCGAATGATTATGAGGTGTGCTTTTTTTAAACGTATGTGTACATTTTCTCTATGGTATTGAGTAAAGACTAATGTTTTGAAATAAAAACAATTCATCCTCATTCAATCATGGTTTCTTTAGGCGCCTACATCAAATGCATGAAAGTGAAGCGTTAGGGGTTAAGGCGTGATGATGTTGGAGTAAATATAAAAATATAAAAATATATATATATGCTGTGTCACTTGTCCAAACCGTCCGCCAAAGCAAGCAATGTTTAACAATTTAAAATTGAAAGGTAAAATTGCCTTTTGATATTTAATCGAAGCGTCGGTGACAAAGAGGTAATTTGATTGAAAACAGCATTTTTCCATTTTGTAATTCTAGAAATGAATGGATTGTCCTGATTTGAAAACACCGACACAAGTGAAAGAATGATGGAAATACTGAATAAGCAAATTGCTCCTAACCAAACGGAATAATACGAATCATAGAGAGTCTATACATTAACATCATTTTACATTTTGAGGAGTATTTCGTAGAAGCTAGGACTAAAGAATGGCTTTAAGCCAGTGTGTGGAAGTTACTAAACAATTTAATTTCTAATCGTTCTAAGCTAAAGGACTCTAGAGGTAGCTTTCAGCTTTGTATGGGTATTCAAATACGTGATTTTAACTTTGCACAAATCCAGGTCGGTGTATGTAGTAAATGTGGTCGACAAACTGACATTAAAATCCAAGACAGCTGCTTATTAATCGTTATTTAGGACATTTTAAACTTTGAAATTATGTTTTTATAGCACCATGTAGATAATGTAACTATTCTGATACTATAATTGTATTCCTTCCCCCTGAAATCTTCTAAAGACAAACGGAAATGTGTTTTACATATAAAGTCTTCAAATTTACCCTGTAGGATTCCGTTTATTTTCGTCGCTTTTTTTCTCGGTCAGGCTACAAATATCCACTGACTTTAGAATGTGTGTTATCTCATGAACATAAATCATCACTACTCGAAATATCTCTGGTCAGTAATCACTCCACCCCCACCCCATGCCGAGCATGTTATTACTGTAATCTCATATACTGACGCGTTTATTGGTTGCAGTTTATGTTATATGTGGCACCACTTTACAGTTAGGATCAGACGATGATGAAGTAGGTCAAAATCAGATATCAAATTATTAAGAAAAGGCGTTGAGATTCGATGTCAAATTTGAATGAATTAGTACATGCTGAACCCCTTATGTGGTTTGGATTTTAACTTTTTGTCAATATACAACTATAAAACAGAGGTTCAGTTATTTTCACACCCATTTTTCACTTGAGCATATCAAGAAAGATGTTGTCTGCTTGACCTTTAAGGTCTTTTGAACAGAAATATCAGTGTTGGTCACAGCATTATTAGACGATGATCTCGAAACATGACACATTTAGACGGAATCTCAAGTTGTGCACCGATTCGGGTTTTAGAAATACGAGAACACGACTGTTTCTGCAACCAAACCATTCTTATACATGTAGTTTGAAACATTTGCTGTAGATTTGGTGATGCTTGCCTATATTATATTGGTATCCATAATAATAAATACGCTAATGATTTAAAATAAAAATAATAGAATAACAAATAATCTTCAGCGGTCTCTTATTTAGAATACTTAGAATATTTACCATGCCTTTGAAACGTCACTTTGAAATCGAATGTGTTGAATTGTTTTTTAACTTATATTTACCATGCCTTTGAAACGTCACTTTGGAATCGAATGTGTTGAATTGTTTTTTAACTTATATTTACCATGCCTTTGAAACGTCACTTTGGAATTGGATGTGTTGAATTGTTTTTTAACTTATGTTTCCATTTCCAAAGCAGAACAATACGTTAGGGTAAATATATTTATAAAAACAGCTGCTATGAGCAACAACCGAGTTCGTCTAAAATACGAAACAAAATAGGCCATTTACTTCCGCCATTTCTAATTTTGATGTTGCAATCATGTCGTCACAAATACGAGGCAAACAATAGGTTGCACCCATCATGTTCAAGCGCACAAAGTTTTATTGACAAAAAAATAAACAACTGTAGAATACTGCAAAAACAAATGATCTCCATGTAATGTTTGATCAATAATGTAGTAGATTTTTACCCTTCATCTGTAAATCGCGGTAAGTTGAGGACAATTGTCAAGTGGAAGAGCGTTTGCCTCATTCGATCAGGGTCAGGGTCATGGGTTCAAATTCCGTAAGCTGACGGCTCCAAAAACAGGGAAGCGAAGTGAGTCGAAAGCGGTTGATGTTTACGAAACTATTTGAAAAATAGAAACAATGGCTGCAAAGGAGTCAACAGCGTTCGGGTTACGGTTATGTAAAGTTTTTGTGGCGTCAAAGAAAGAAACCGAGTAACATCTGGGAGGGGTTCATCTGTTTTAGTATACTTATATAAAGTCTGATCTGTCACGTTCATAAGTTAGTGTTTCATTTAACTAGCATTCCTGCAATATCTGCTTGCGTCTTCGTTTGTATGTCTTTACATTTGACTATTCTCTGTATGTGGTCTTAAGCCTGTGAATTTTTCTTTCAGCCAAAGGTGTTTCTTTTTAAACATACAGTATATCGACTTTATAGTCGGAGTCAGTTTTCACGTATATATCACTCTCTTGCATTTCTCCTGTTTATCTTCTTATAACGTCCTCTCTTTGTGTACAATTACGACTTTAAAGCCTTCGTCAGCATACCTTTTTATGGCATCACGTTTGTTGGAAAGTTTTAAACAAATGAAGTTTTCTAGTACTTTTGAAAAATTAACCTTAATATTTTCTTTTTTTATGTTCTTACCAATTTTAATTTAGATTTTCCTCCCCAATATGCATGCAAGAGTTTGTCCTTTTCTGTGTTTAAATACCAGTTTAAGCAAATCAAAGCTATCGCTTGGGCAAACGATACCACTGCCAATTACTTTCAAATTGTTATGTGCATGTCACATATGGGACCTTCTGAAACTTACATTTATTTACAAGAAAAGGATAGAACATCACCTCATTCGTTTTAATGAAAAATAAAACACACACAAAAAACAACGTGTTTTTCATGGGAAATTGATCGAAAAATATAAGACAGCAACAAAGCAACACCACACAATTACGCCAGACTAACCTTGATATTGTATATTAGTCCACTTTTTGTTTAAGTTAAAACACCATCTAATACTTTCAATAATGAAAATACCGTTATTCCCGTCCTATCATACTTTTTCTCTATGTCGATATGTCTGACTATCCACACTTGGTTTCCATGAAAGGTCGCGAACAGCAATAAACAGGCCCTGGCTTTTGTTGTCATAAATTTATAGCTATAAACAGAGGTCCGGCTTACCCTTTAGCCTTAACCCTTATGGTGTTGGTACCGATCTCATGCTTATGCAAACAGGTTGGATCCAGGCCAGCCGACAAGTAAATTGGCGGCTGGCCTGTGATCCAACCTGTTTGCCACTCTGAGTATCTTTCCTTATCAATATTAAGCAGATATTTTCAGGTTTAGGAAAGCAGACGACACGACATTTATTTTTAGAAAATAACTCAGCATTCTAAGGGTAATGAGTTTTATCTAATTTTCATCTCCTATTGACGTCTTTAGGATGAACTTTTACAAAAGGACAACTTGTTCATTATAATGAACTAATTGCTATGTCACAGTGATTTTATTGATTTGGTTTGGTTTTGGTTTTTGGTCTGTCATTGCTTTCAATTTCGAACAAGCCATCAATTCCTTAATAGGGCATTGATTGAGGAAGAGCGTTGGTTTCTTTTGCATGAAATGTTTCGATAACCTTTCGTTGAATCATAGTTTTTGTGGCGCTTTAAAAGCATTTAGGCAATACGATAATTTCACTCATATGACATCAGTTTTATACAACAATATTCATTTTTGGCAGTTATGTTTGAAGTTTCTCTCCATCAATATTGATATAATATGAATATTGTTGACGCGATGTAAAACGCCATTACAAAACAGAAAATAGAAAAGGACTGTATAGAAGGAAATGTGAGCTCTTTCCAACAATAAGTCGACTGCATTTATCCTTTAAAATTTCATGGATCTAAACCAACACACGATTTTCTTTTTTTTAATTAACGCCTCAACCAAAAGTAGATGTCAGAGATGTACTCAGTAGATTGAATTACTATAGTAAGTTTAGAAAAACGAGGAAATTCAATAAGCAAGTTTACTTTGACTATCAAATATTTGCTTCAGTCATGAATAAAGCATAATCGTTTTTGCCCAAAGGGTTTAATAAACCATTAAGATTCTTTTTTAAACTATTTTAACAAACATTTAGTACATTCAATTTCATTTCTACAGATATGGAAAGACATTAGTCTTTTGTAATTTAAAACTTTCCTATAAATTTGAATTTTAGATGTTCTGGTTATTGATAGCTTACTCCTATTAATGAACTTTTGAATATATCAATCAATCGAAAAACCATTGCTTTGATGTAAAATACACGCTTCGTAAGGCAGTTGTGGCAGTATCCTGAAAACGCTCTTCGGGGACTTTATAACATAACTTAAAGTCTTACCATTGCATCGCAGTTTAATGTTATCAATAACGCTGCTTTGTAAAAAAAAAGTATTTTTCTTGTTTGTTTTCGAAAGAGACACCCTTCTTTGAGCATACCTGCACATATAAATGCGGAAAAATAGTTGAAAGAATTTTACGTTATAGCATATCTCTACTATATTTCAATATCATTGCAAATGAACTTGTATATTAAAATAATAGAAAATCTAACATCGTAAGAACAGCTATCAGTGTAACAGAGACACTTCTCGTATTAACATGTATGGACGCTTGAATGAGGTTTGCTTCCTTCTAACAAAGCGAGAAATTGCTCAAGAGTAGGCAAAGCGTTTGTATAAATGAGGGATTTCTACTTAGCATACATGTTTAATTAATTGTGGCCTTGTTATTACAAATATTAGCCTATTCCACGACAAAATCCCTTGTGCAGGCAAATCATTTAATGTCATGAATAAGTCAACCTTGTTTTGGGCGACCAAAGTAAAAAAGACATAATCTTGGGGTTTTAGACAAGTTACGGCTTAATATAGACAAAAGTCAACTAGGAAGCTCATATAGGAGCTTTCTGAATTAATTGAGTCATGTATTAAGATAGATTTATATTTAATATCTTTTAACCCTTCGAATGCTGGGTTATTTTCTAAAAATAGATGTTTGTGTCGTCTTTATTTCATAACCTTAAATATCTGCTTAATTTTGTCGAGTAAAGATACCAAGAGTAGCTAACAGGTTAGATCACAGGCCAGCCGCTAATTCAATTGGCGGCTGGTCTGGATCTGACTTGTTTGCATAAGCATGAAGTCGGTTCCAGCACTATAAGGATTTAACATTTTTACATAATGGTCGCTTGAAACAAGATTGACTGTGTCTTACGAAACTGTCGTGAAAACAATATCAGTGGTTAAGGTGCAAGATTCATTACACGGGGGTGCTGGGTTTAATCCTCGCCAGTGGCATTGGGATTTTTCATTGGGGTGTCCTTTCGCAAGTAATGGTACAATCCAGGAACACCGTAAAGTAACTGAAACACTGTTATCTGCATGAAACCCGATATAAATTAAACTGAAATGGTTGAATGGGGGACATATGACCATTGATTCCTATCTGTATCAATGCTTTCTAATGGATCAGACCAGAAACATTCTTCCAAGTTTATCGTTGAAATCATTTTATCAAGCTTTCATAGTGGACAAGGTTATCGGATAACGATTGGCTAAATCGTTTTCAGTAGGAAAAACTATCCCATTTGTATCTTGTTATTGACTGAATCTAGTGTTTTAAATGCAACAAAGGCCAATCTTTATAAGGTTGATATATCGGATACCGACAATGTTGGGCAAAATTATTTCACATGGCTGACCTCCGTTACCTAATATTGGTCAATGTTGCCAATCCCAGGACAAGTTTATGAATAGCTTATAAGGGCGTTACAAACTAACCTTGGTAAAACACTCAATAAAAACACAGTTTTGGGATTGTTTATTACACATATTGGGTCCCAGGATTGTCTGGTATGAACAGAGAGTATTGCAACTCGTGTAAGCGGGGACGTAACCCTTTCCCAAATGCAACTTTTTCGACTGTCCCAAACTGAAAGAGTTTGCTGACGACATTTCAAAATGTGATGAAATTGAAAAAAAAATCTTCTGATAGGACAGAAAACATTGTGGGAAAAGAAGAAAAAGCTCGTTACGAGCAATTTCTCATTTTCCAACAATGATTTCTAGAGTCGTCTGCAAACAAGTGGTAAAATGTCGTTATTGTTTGGTAAATGGTTAATTCGAATCGAAATTATCGAACCCGATCAACCTATGTGCAGCTCAAATTTTGATCTATAATGATGCCTTCTTCATTTAATAAGATCAAGATACCAGGCATGATGACTCATCTAAATGAATCACATCTGGCTGTTCTGTCATATATGCATCCGCTGGTTTGGTTAGCCACTACGTACAGAAAACCAGAGAACGGTAAAACTATAGAAGTTTTATTTTTGGGACTTCGGTCACTTTTCTCACCATGTAATAATAATGACCTTTATGTATTCTGTTTAATACATACGGTTGAAACAGTGTTTTTTTTTTTTTACTATATTGTTGTTTTTCGTAATGTTCTTCGTTGGTCGATACCATTATTTGATAGTTTGATTTCACATGTATTTTTCGCCATTTTAACAGTTATTCATTTATGTTGTGATACCCTACTGGTCATGGTCGGATGAAGGCCGTGTAGTCAATAGTAGAATTGATCCAGACTTAGATATTTCACTGCAGCTCGGATCATCTGAGTTAACTAATTTAACTGCCTATTTCGAGTAGGTCAATATAGATTAAACCATTGGCATTCCTTCAGTCTACCGGAAGAACATATCTAATGAAATTCATCATGGTTTATGCTTATTTTGTTCAAAACAATTCGTTTTTTATGGTATTGCATCATAAAGGGTATAAGGCCACCAGCCACAACCAATATTTACTTGTAATTTAGACCTATTACAGTTCTACGGTGTTTGGTAAAAATATCACTTTTTTAAGTTTTGTTTATTCGTAAATAAAAGCCGCTGGCCCATAATACAGCAAATATACATAGCGCAATTTAACTAAAGGTATTCTCAGAATTTATAACTTTGTATGCACTATTTTAAAATGGTTGCGTAAAGCAAAATTTACTGTAAGATGGATAACTTTTGATATGACCAGCCGTATAACTATGAACTTATGGCATACTTGGAAACAATTTTCCTATATTGACATAACTCAACTATACTCGTACGGCGTATTCTAAATAAACACTTACACGTATACTAAGTGCTCGTTTTGTAAATAATCAAGCTTGAATTAATCATTAATCAGTTGAACTTGTATTTTCCAGGTGATTTCCAATGTTAAGTGGAATACATTGTCCTTATGATTGCTGACTGATTCGATCAGTAATATCGATCCACTGTCGCTTTAGGAGAATCCATAGCCTGGGAATTAATTCACTACTGGGCATAGACTCTGATATGTTTTGACAAAGTATATTTCAACGAAACAGCGGCACATATGGGGATCATACCCGTGAGCCCTGGCTACACATCAACTACGTTGCCCACGTTGACCAGTTGTATCCCTCAAGCTATTAGCGTGTTAATACGGAATACATAATACATTACATACGAATTTGTATTTGTAAACAAAAACCTCTAGCCTTTAACCAAAATATAAGAAATTGATATATCATTTTGCTATGTAGGTTACTTTGTCTCTTTTTAACTCTTGATTCTGAATAATGTGCACCAATTGTGAAACAGAGTCTATGCATATACCTGTATTAATTACCTTCGATTATGTTTACATGGTATTTTTGTTCTTGTCATGAACTATTTGTATTATATTGATATTGCTATAAACTGTAATTGGTTTTGCAATAAAGGATGGTGTAATGTAATTTGATTTACCAACACTCTAGCCTTATGTTGATAAATGAAGTCGTTAGATGGTCCCCGCCACACATCGGTATTGAGCCCACGATCGTGAACATCGTCCTACAGATGTACGTACCAAGGAGATGCGTCATTTTAATTTTACATTGACGATACAAAGTTTTACTGAAACAGACTGAATTGCGCAATGCTTCCCACGCTATGGTGTGTCTACCCCATGCGCACTTGCTGACTTAATATAAACACCGAAAACCAATCGAGGTATCTTATTTTACGAATAGATCAGAACAGAACATGCATTTTCTTTGACGAGTACATGGAACATAGTCATGTTCATATACAAAATCTTGATTTATGAAATATGACAAAAACATCGATTATCAATTCAACATTTAAGCAGCTTTCTAAATGAGTAGTTTTGTTTCGTAACTGATTGATTTGGTTTGGAGATAAGGATCGGATCTTCAAGCAATGATTCAGCTACATTGTATTTCATAAGGGTCTCTGAGTGGAAACACATTAAGAGAATAAACAGGCTCCTTCTACATATGATTGTTCACTTTTGTGCAAAAAGACTCAAGCTATTATGATGAACGACAATGAAGGAATACGTAGACTCCAAATATGTGCAATTTTGAAGTCATATTTGGTATAATCCGCGATACATTGACCAGCTTATGATCACACGCAAAAGGCATATATTTAATGTCTTGTACCAAATGGCCAACCTTATCAGCTGCAATAATAATATTAGAATACGGAATGGTATCTACAAGGAACTGTACAAACATTGCTCTATTACAGAGATTGTCGATATCTTCCGGGTTTTTTTTTTCAGACAGATATTCCGGGAATAGATTCAAAAGACGATTAAATGAATAGAACCGAAGTAAATATCATTCCCTTTACCTATTTTACTTTCTGCATGCATATTCAAAATAAAAACAAGTTTAATGGAGACGGAATTAATAACATGTTCTTTTAATTCCAATTCGTAGAAGTGTCCGTCTGAAATTCACGTCGCATGGTCCGAACTCAATGATATGGAAATCGTTTTAACCCAATACCAAACAATAACGACAATTTACCAACTTTGTTGCAGGCGACGCTTGAACATATTGTAGGAGAAGGAGAAATTGCTCGTGACGAGCATTTTTTGCTTTTCCCACAATGTTTTCCGTCCTAAAAGAAAAGTGTTCTCCAATATCATCACATTTTGAAATGTCGTCTGCAAACTCTTTCAATTTAGGACAGTCGAAAATTTGGCGTTTGGTAAAGGGTTAAAGAGTATTTGAATCTGTTCATAAGCTTTATATTTGTCGCCAAGCATTATCTGTACCTTTAATACGATGACACCGTATTTTACATCGTCGGCAAGGCTACGTAAAATTGAAAATGGTGTGTTGCTTCTTTCTGTGATACTTGTATAATATTCAGTATACTATTACTTGTGGAGCAATATTTCTAAATAATATAAATGTGATCAGTAATTTGAAAGGGAGTTTTATACAGGGCTATAGTAAAATCCTTCTTTTAGTTAAGTGTTCACAACACTCTTGTATTCAACAATCGAACTTGACATGGTTTTCCGGACATAATGGTATCAGTGGGTAAACTTCCTGTAAATGTTAGCAAACAAACAACCAAATCGGTCACACATTTGAACGATTTCCCTTGAATAGGTTGATTGTCTTCATAATAAGTCCCAACTGACAGCTTAAAATGTTTACTATCACATTTATGTAAAATAATTTCTGAAAAGTACATAGTCGCCATTTCAACTCTGAAGATGCTGTGTAATTTTCTGCTTTCCAAAACCCTAGATATTTGCTTTATTTTAATGAGAAAGGACACTTAGAGTGGCAAAGAGGTAAGATCACAGTCCAGCCGCCAAACATTTTGCGGCTGTCCTGGATCTAACCTGTTTGAATAAGCATGAAGTCGATTCCGGCACTATAAACTTCCCGATAGTAGATGTGTGTACTTTTCTGTACTTCAGGTTCAATCGGTGACCAACCAAATAAATAAATTAGAAAATGCCAATGTAAGCTCATAAACTCAATAATTCTACCATGATGATTCGATGAACATTGGACAAATTGCAATAGTGATCAGAAGTTCTCGACTCTCAGTAACAAACAAAATAATGAACATATATCGTGACCTTACTTTATTTGTTCCCATTGAATCCAAACTGGACACAATACCTTTAACCTACAAGGAGGCAGGTTTGCGGTTGTTCAAATATCGAGATCTAATCATACCTAAAATGGGTCGGCTTTGTTTGTTGTTTAAACAACTAGAAATGGGGATTTGTTCGACAGAACTATTACTTTTAAAGTAGACAGAGCATAATGATGGTTTGCTGCAGGATTTGTGTCTTGGCATTTTACTTTATTCACAACTTTGGCTCGGAATCTTTAGTACATGGGTACCGAGTAGGGGATTTGGTCTTTCATTCCTACAACAACAACACATTTGACGATATATACCGAGTGTCCTTGGTGGATTGTATTGCTCACTGCATTCAGCAGGCACCGCGATGTGTTGGTGTGAACTATGCAAGAGCTAGGCAGCAGTGTCTCCTGTGTAAAATGTCTTATGAAGGATATAACGGAGTTATCACGGACGAACGCTTCGTCTACTCACCAAGGAAAACATGGGATCAAGTGAGTGTTTTTGTTGTTGTTCTCTTCATTTCTCCCGCTTGGGAGTCTGTTACTGGTCAAAACTGAAAGTAGCAGCAGACGACAAAGTAAAGCGTGAACAAATATGTTTTTCTTTTTATATTGGGTAAAAACCATTGTAATGAAAGAAATGCTTGTCATAACCAATTTATCGTTTCGTCACAGATTTGTCTACAGACTTTTAACATATGCATTAAAAGAGAGGTAAGATGAAAAATAATAATCAATGGTGAATTACAAAAAAAACATATCGCATTGACGCCATTGAAAGTAAAGAATATTAGCCTAGTCGGATATCGAACCTAGAACCTCGGTATTACATGTGGGAAACGTTACCGGTTGAGCTTATATATAAACGTTACTTCCTCAATAATACAAGTCATCCTTATCGACCATGTAGTCTACTTTAAAAACAGTGTGGCAAAATAGTAAATGCATATGCCACAAAAGCAACTACCTTTCATAGATATCCAAAAAACCAATTGGGTTTAAACGTGTATCCTGTGTAATTGTCTTGATCATTTTCTATGAAGTAGATCCTTACTTCAGTTTATCAAATATGACAATAATGATTATAGACGAAAAAGTCGCCAGTAATTCTTATATCAATGTTGTAAAGTCTTTCTTTTTGTGTGAAAGAATGCTCTACTATGTTTTGTTGAATGCTATACTTTGTTTTGTCAATGTTCATGACCGATGTAAAAATGTTTCAGGGCATTTTGAGTGGTTACACCCTCCCAATATGTGAGGATGGATGGCAGTTTTATGACGGCTCCTGTTTTAAATTCGATATTAGCTGGGGAGGGAACTGGGACGAAGCAAAGGTATGACACAAACATACATTAATATGTATATATTACTTCATACTTTTACAACGGAATGATCGTGTTACACTTGGTAGAAAGGGTAGTGCTAACAATGTAACCAAATGAAAATGGAAAATATTTTAAATAAATCTCCCTAAGATCCTAACCAATATCCTTAGTTATATAATATCAAATAACCTTTAACAAATTAAGCATCAAAGTACTAGCATATCGATGATGCAACAATATGATCACAAATAATAAACATTTATTGATTTTCACCAGATTGAAAAGCCTTTTCGTTGGTATGAGCAAGAACGTGTAATCACCATGTTATAAGCATTATTCATTACCCTAGTTAAACTAGTTTTAGGGTATTCTTGGTCAAACTGTTCATGTATTTATTACCAGATTAAAGTCCTAAAATCGTACAAGACCCTGACCATGTACGACATAGGAATAAATATATCCTAACTCCTGTAGAAACGGTGTCGCTACCCCTAACACATTTCGGTTTCTATATACAAGATTTGGTGATTTTCAATATACATACCACCTTTTTACATTTCATATATATGCAGAATAGAGAAAAGAATCAACTTATCTTGCTTTACATAACTCAACTTGTATTCGCATTTTATCAGTATAATACATTTCGTTCTAAACAACCCAAACTCACAATATTCACGAAAGCTCTTTTACTGCCTCTCTTCCTTTTCAATTCGTTAAACATTACAAACATCGTAATTTGCCCCTCTGTCTCTTCATTTATTTGCCTTTACAGATCACCAATAAGTGCAAGTCTTTTTCAAACCACCGCAACTCAACAACAAAATAAGAGCTTGATGAAGTCAATAAATTTTCTTTTTTTTCTCACGCACGATATCATGGTACTTATGACAGACATGTTGCATCGGCTTTGAAAGGATTTCTTCATAGAGAATTTGTCCGAATTAAGTGTTGGGTTATTTTGTTGTTGTTTTTGTTTTTGTTGTTGTTGATGTTGTTGTTTCTAGTTTTGTTTTTTAATGCAGATCGCATGTCAGTCGTTCTCAGCCCGATTGGCTGAAGTACGATCCAAGGAGAAACAAGACTTCCTGTTTGAGATGGTGTTTATGACTGCCAACACCACAGGTAAGTGCAATGCTCTGCTACTAAAGCTATTACACAATACCTAGCTCGGCAGGAGATCCGCCAAGAAAACATATTTTAAGTTCGAATCCCGGTTTGGTCGATGTTCTTATTTACATTTGTTGAAGGTGTTTATTCCTTTTCCAAACGTCAAATTTTAGGCTATCCCTAATTGAAAGGGTTTGCAGACGACGTTTCTAAATGTGATGAAATTAAAAATATGATTTTCTGATAGGCTAGAAAACATTGTGGGCAACGGAGAAATTGATTCCTTGTTAAGAGCAATTTCTCATTTTCCCACAATTCTTTCTAGAGTCGTCTGCAACAAACTGATCGAATGTCGTTTTTGTATGCTAATGGGTTAAGGCAAGTTTCATCAACAACTCAACACCATGCGACTTGATTCAATGAAATTCCAATGTGCTGCTTAAATAGAATTATTGCTGTAGCACAACCAGTAATAAATTGTTCTTATATTTGTAGAAAATAATTTTGATGTAAAATCAAACAATTTAAAACCACCTAAAAGATTCGGACCACAAGTGTAAAAGATTTCCTAATCGTAAATAAACATGGTTTCGAATCATGATATTGAAATATTTTAATTGTCAAGAGAGTAATTTTCTCTTCTGAGTTACGGAAAGCCTATGTTTCTACCCTTCTTGACCGGCTTTATTGGCACTAGTACTTGAACTGACTTCAAGCTTATGCAAACAGGTTATACTTGTCGTTTCGTAACAAATAAAGGTACGGACAATTGTTCTTGAAACCGGTAAAATTATATTGATTCCTTCTTCGAGTGATCTTTTTTAATGCTTTAGCCTTACATTTAAATCAATATTGGTCAATAATATACCAATAATAACCTTTGACGTTTTTGACATGTTGACATTGTTTCAAATTGTCTAGAAATGCCTAGAATATTGTTTATTTTTTTTTATTTTTCCGCCTAAATCTATATTATCTCTAACCACTTACTCCCTTATACCTCACGATGAAGCGGCTGCTGTAGTCTTAACCCTTACAATACAGGAACCGACTTCATGCCCATGTAAACAAGTTGGATCCAGGCTTTTGGTGGCTGGCCTGTGATCCAACCGGTTTGCTGATCTGTCTTTCTTTTCTCATCAAAATTAAGCAGTTTTAAGGCTTTGGAAAGAAGAAGACACAAAAGTCACTTTTTAGAAAATTACCCAGCATTCTAAAGGTTAAGGAAAGAGTAGTGAGCAATCAATCATCTAATGCACCCAGTTTTTCAATACCGATGAGAAAACACTCCGCTTACCACTAACCACTTACTACAAACAAGTTACAAAGAAGTATCTTTTTTGTAGAACAATTGACCATTCCAAAGGCACTTATAAAAATCCAATAACTCTCACCAAATATATTTTTTTCCCATTTGTCCTCTTTGAGTTCTTTTTTATTTTGATGCAATCATTGCGAATATGTATATTGTTCATACATGTATATTGACTACCTCATCTATTAGGTGTAATGATATGTGTATTGACTATGAGCTTGTGTGCTTAATTTCTCAATAAATATGGTATGTTAAGTCTTATCACAAAGGGTTTTTCCAAAATGATGAAGATGATTTGAACTAAATTATCATTTACAGTTTTATCGGCAAGCGAATATTTTTAACATTTGGTAGAGTTCAAAAGCAAAATCACGGTTTTGGATTTAAAGTCATGTTGATTCATTGCATAAACACTTTGCAATATTAAGGAAAACGGTATTATTGTGCTGGCAATGACTATTGTTTCATTAGAACTGGAATTGCAATAAAAACCAGTTTTGAAATAATTCTTGCAAAACTAGTTTTTACTGCAATTCTGGTTGTTACAAATAACCATTTACAACATCCCATCATGAGCCAAATATCAAAATGGCTCTTAGTTACTGAATTGTGCAATGAAAAGATAAAATCAACATAACAATTCATTGTACACGTATTTCTATTTAAGATCGTAATATTTCCATGTGGACCGGCGGTTCGGATCTGGCACAGGAAGGAGTATTCCGCTGGGACTCGGACAACGCCACCTTTGACAATGGCTTCACAAACTGGATCCAGTACCCTTACCAGCAACCGGACAACTGGGACTTTCACAGGGGCCTCACGCAGGACTGTGTGCTCGTGAATTACGTATATCCGGGAGGGAGCGGGTGGGATGACGCTCTATGTGACGGGTACGGTCGTCTCATGTGCGAAAAGGCGGTCATGTAGTATGCTAAATGCAAATGATTTGACTTGTTGCGATTATATTGTTATTTGTTTTATTTGGATGGTTGACGTTTTTCCACTGTATAGCTTGAATGAATAAATAGTTTTTCTTCTTGCTATGATTGAGTGAAATGAGACGTGACAAAACATAATAGGAGGAACGTATTCTTTAATAACAGTGGTTCTTAAGTTTTTCAGCAGCAAGAGCGGGAGGCGATACCTAATGGGAAAAGGGTAAATAATGTTAAAACCTTATAGTGCTG
Source organism: Cerastoderma edule (assembly GCA_947846245.1). Taxonomy (NCBI): domain Eukaryota; kingdom Metazoa; phylum Mollusca; class Bivalvia; order Cardiida; family Cardiidae; genus Cerastoderma; species Cerastoderma edule. The sequence goes on from OX401409.1 coordinate 25,659,462, forward strand.
GAACCGGCTTCATGTTTATGTAAACATCTTAGATATAGGTCAGTCGCCAAGTAAAATGGCGGCTGGCCTGTGATCTAATCTGTTCGGCTACTCTGATGATCTATCCTCAACAACATCAAGCAGATATTAAAGGTTTTAGAAAGCAGAGGACACACATATCTATTTTGCTGCAATTATATTTTAATATGTTTACTTTGAATGGTGGACGTTTTTTACTGTTTTCGTCCGTATACTTTGGTTTAAAAGCCCGAGGTTCTGTTCTGTTTAGTACTACGGAATGAACGATTCGGACGGTAGACCATTAAACAGTACTTTCACATATTTTCCATTACAGGATATTTCCACTGGCCTACACTTAAAGCAATTTAGTTCAGTAGATGTTGGTTTCTGACACAGGTCCCATAGGGGTGCTCATCACCAGTGGCGTATCAATAATTTTTAAGTTATGTGGTCAGAAATGTGAAGTTATAACAAATAGATGTGTCTTTTTGTTATTGTGATTGGTTAGAAACAAACGTGACAAAAGAATAACGCGATAATTAGGAGGAACTTATTACAGTCAAACTTGTGTTAAGAGGCCAGCCTATGGAACAGAGTATATTGGCTGTTTAAGACAGGTTGGCTGCTTAACACAAATTGATTTACACTATAAAACTAACAATGGGACATTTTGTAGTGGCTGTTTAAGGCAGGTTGGCTGCTTAAAAGGGTGGCTGCTTAACACAAGTTAGACTGTATTTTATAACAGTGGATTCTAAGTTCTTCGACATCAGGTGCGGAAAGCAATACCTACTGAAAAAAGGGTAGAGATTGTTCAGCCGTATAGTGCTTATGCAGACAGATTAGATCAAGGCCAGTCGCCAAGTCAATTGGCGGCTGACCTGTGATCTAACCTGTTTGCTACTCTGAGTATCTTTCCTCATCAGAATAAGCAGATATCTAAGATTTTGGAAAGCTTATCACACTAATAGATCAAAATCTATTTTTGGTAAATTTCTCAGCATTTTAATGGTTAACATTGTGTCAACAAGCTTTCAGTTTTTGTAGGGATTTCCTAGATTCTCCAATACTATGCTAGGGCTCTGAAGTGTTTAGCAAAAGAAAACTCACACGAAACCAAAGGTTCTTGTGAGGCTCGAACCACATTCACCAGAAGGTCAACCTTGCAAAAGGCCTACGACACTATTAGCATCCAATATTGGAGAGCTGCATTGGTATTTAACTGTATTATGTACTTTATTTGTTTCATTATGTCTCACAATGCTTGTTTTATTCCAGAATATCACTCCTTTACATTGAATCAACCTTTTGATTGTTAAATCAATTAGTGTCATGTTTGTGAACCATATGTCGTAGAAAGCGCTCTTGGCAAATGTCAAATTAACGCTAATACAAAACACAAATTATTATGTATATTTCTTTACAACACTAATTTTTATTCTGCCTTCAATAACAAGGATATCACAGATGGATGAAATAAATCTAAAAATATGTACAATACAGTTGCATGGTTTTGTTAAAATCCTAAAGATGTATACAATTATAAAATACATAACTTTTGGCGTCGTTTTAACTTATTGACAATTACAAAATGAACAAATATGAAAAAGTCTCATACAATTCGTTGTTATAATTGCTTTTTTGATAACATCTAGCACTTGCAATAAACATGTCTCAATAAAATTAAGTCAACAAATATTTGGCAATGTCTTTTGTAAAAGTATCATAAAATCAACAAAATGGTTTGATCTTCGTTAAAATCTGCAATATAAGTTTGAATGCGAACTCACGTTAGGTTCAAATATTTTGATATTTTGGAACAATTGTTTATTGCAAGTTGTATAGCATATACAGCTTATAACTAGCCCGTATGGCTTATTACTACTAGCTGCAACTCTGTTCAGTTTGGCAAAACTAATGTGCTTACACTCTTTTAGGGAAAATCGTTTGAAATACAATACACGATAAGCAATGATTTAAAACCATCGAACTACCAAATATGAATTCAACATTAAGTTATACAACACAGACAAAGCAGCTTCGTTAATGAAAATTTACGCTTCTAAACAAACAGAAAGCAAATCAAACAGGCTACTATAATGGATCGATCATTTTGTCCAGGAATAAAACTACATGTGTCCATTTTGAAATAGGTTTAATTGTCCCAGCTTCCTTTTTAAAAGGTACTATGTATCTCTGGTAAGATACCATGTTGGAAGGGACGCTGGCTTGTATCTCTGGTAAGATACCATGTTGGAAGGGACGCTGGCTTGTATCTCTGGTAAGATACCATGTTGGAAGGGACGCTGGCTTGTATCTCTGGTAAGATACAAGTTGGAAGGGACGCTGGCTTGTATCTCTGGTAAGATACCATGTTGGAAGGGACGCTGGCTTGTATCTCTGGTAAGATACCATGTTGGAAGGGACGCTGGCTTGTATCTCTGGTAAGATACAAGTTGGAAGGGACGCTGGCTTGTATCTCTGGTAAGATACCATGTTGGAAGGGACGCTGGCTTGTTAAATAGCTGCTTTTTATAAAGCATTACATTCTAAGAAAGACAACTACGGCAAGATTCAATTAAAATGCATAATGAGAAAAAACCCTGGAATGAATGTGTCATGCTATCATTAAAATGGTGAGGGTTAGATATAAACATATGCAAAACGAGACTCCTTAATACGACTTCGTCGTTTGAAGACTACTCTTTGCCATTATGACAATTCCTTTTTTTTTCTTAATAAAGAAATACTTATTTCAAAATGAAAATTTACTAAGAATGGTTTTAGTAAAAAGGTATCATCGTTGATGAACTGAAATGATTAATTCAGTTTGTACATACAATAAGGGTTTACAACTACAAACTCATTTAGACATATGCGTTGGAATTCATGCGCATGTCTTCATATACTTTTATCAAGTGATTAATTAAACCAAAAAGATTTCGTAACAAATAGCATCGAGATATATACAAATTATTCAATACAAAAACACATATAGATCAGACGTATTTTACAATGAGAATTATCAAAACATTGAGCAAACTGCGAACTTCACATCGCTTCTATTTTCAAAACCATTGAATAAATCTAATAAATTGTGTAGATAATGTGAATTGCTTATTGAATAAGAATCCTTTCCTAAGCTGTATAACCTATGAATATAATTAGAAATGTACAAACTTAGATAGTAGAAAATTGCTATCAATTACCTGAGATGACAATTTGGGATTTGTAAAAAATTGAGCCAATGAGAAGACGACATTTCTTTGTAAGAGTGAGATATGTGTCAAGGAGAAATATCTCATGAATCTTGGTTTTCCTTGTGAGAAAATAGCTGTTTTCTTAAGAGTGAGAAGATAATCCTTTTAAGAGAGAAATTGTTATCTTCTATGGTTTGTGAATTAGTAAATATCCAGATGAATCGAAATAACTGTCCTACCGGAAATTAAATGTTTTGTTCCATGTACCCCACTTCCGATTTGCTATAACAAACTTCCGCTCTATCAATTTTCAACGTAAGGTTTAACGTTTTTTAACTTCCGTTTACAATTTCATCAACTTCCGGTTTATCTATAATCGTCGTCCGAGTCCAGAAGGATCCTTTCGGAAGATTGTGAGTTTGGTGGGGTCGTGTTGGAAGCTTCCTTGGCTAGCCTCGCTTCCAGGAACTCCTCGTACTGTGACGTCAGCACTTCCGGTCTATGCTGGCTGAAGGACGGCATTGGGCGGACGTATTCCGAGCTCTGTTGAACCACTGGTACCTGTTGGTGAAAAATATTTATTTCTTTTACATCATACCTATCAGTTGGCTTGTCGAATCGCATTTATCGTTTTAAAGACAATTTATCTGAATATAAGAAAGCGCGATTGATAGAATTTTTAAAGACAATATTTAACGACCGAGGCAAGCAAACTTTGTTAGAATTGTAAAAAGTGAACCTTCATTAACAAGTGCACACTTTGTAAAGAAAAGACATTTCATTACAGCTTTCAGTGAACCAATTATGAAGTCTTTAAAACATACTTTAGTCTTACGTAACTTATTATCGTCTTCATCGAATATCTCAGAACAATGTATGTGCTTTATGAAAAGATTCGCGGTCAAACAGCATCAAGTACTGCACTTGATAAACCAGAGGTAAAGATTCATTTAGAATGTATATTGGCGATTAATACAAGCAATCTGCTGTCTTGCAAAAGGGGGTTTTATATATAGACTATCGATATCCAAAAGAACAATAAAGATTACTGTTTTCCTGCTGATTGTTTATGTGTAATTCAAAAAAAAACATACATACCATTTCAGATCATATGTGTCAATGAGATAGGTATTATGAAGCTTAACTCATCAGACATTTTGGACTGAACCAAATTAAAGGAGTGGCAAAAGTCGAAAATCAAAAAGGAATAAAGATATTTGATTGAGGATTGAGAAGTAGCAACGTGCCGAAAGGAGGTTTTGCTCTTGAAATAACAAATATATCTTAAATAGCGTTCTGCAGGTGTATACTGGTAAAACGTGTTGTGTGGGAAGAAAAGAAATACGAAATATTATGTTGTAGTATCTTTCCCAAGGCTTGCATTGGTTCGAGGCTCGTGCGAAATGCACCTTTTCTAACGCAACGAGAAACAAGAACAAACAATGGGAAACATGATATTCCGCATATGGACTTTCTAAACTACACATATTGTTGAAATAAAAAATACAACTAGAAAGCTAAACCTGTTTAAGCAATTTCGATTTGTGAATGGCAGAAGAATCTATTACAAAAGTACTGCCCTTATTTTTTGGCATAGTCATATGTATGTTTTCCCGTCGCTGCGTGAAAGGTATGTATTTGCACTAGAATTATCACTAGTTCATAAATATGATAGAAAAGCTTATTCAATGGCCAACTTACGTGGGATGTATGAGCAAGCGGTGAGAGTGTGCGTGGATGGTGATGACCTCCCTTAGGTTTCAGATCCGCTGGCGGTCGCCCCTTTCTCCCTCGCCGATTGTGTTTGTGGTGGCGGACTGGTAGTGTACTGGGCCCAGCATAGAACTCGCTCTCAGAGTGTGCACTGGTTCCCAGACGATTTGTGTCGGACTGACCCCGCTCAGAGCGCATGCTCGTGCCGAGCCGTCCGGACTCGGAGTAGCCACCCTTTTCGGACCCAGTGGTTCGGTCAAGTTCGGACCCGAGGTCGGCGGAAGCTCTGCCATTTGATACAAACACGTTCTTTCTGGTGATGCTGCAATTAACATGGATCAAGTAAAACGGGTATCAAAGACATCATAGCCCTCACATTATAATACAATAGTTATAATACATTTTGGGCAGTATCCTTCTAACGCAATAACATATAGGAGTGTACGATCAAGACCAAATCGATTTGAAGAGTAACCACATAATGGGTACTTTAGTGTACATAGTTATTTTGTATTTAACATTTAATGTGACTTTTAGCCCCATTGGCCCGGTGCTTTATCCTTTTCCTTTAACCATGTAATTATTCATGTTGTGTACGTTGTATATGCACAAGTCACTATAATTAACAGTTTCTTATCTTATCTTAGAGGATACTTACTCTTGATGAAAGTTTCATTTTATACCACAACCACTGCTACCAAATATAATACAGCTATATTTCATAATATTGATTATTGCAGTCTCTACTGTTGCCTATGATTTAGACAAGTCAACATTATTAATAGAGAGTATACAACATCTTTCATACCTTTATAACAACAGGAATTGCAATAAAAACCAGTTTCGTAATAATTTTGATCATTTTTATTTGAAAGTCGATCAAATTTAGCCAGACTTAAATATTTTCCTTGCGTCGACAGATGCATCGGAATTTGTCCGGATGACCAAGAAACAGAAAACATCTTCCTGTATCATATTTGAATAATATATTGCAATGTAATAGCATAAGGCCAAAATTCAAAATGTTTTTGCAATTTCGATTATTGCCAAACTAGTTGAACATGCCAGTTGCAATAAAAATAGCTTTGCAGCAATGATTGCAAAACTGGGTTTTATTGCAATTCCTGTTGTTAGAACAGAACAGAACAAATCTCTTTTTTACCCTAGTACATAACATACAGTAAGGGTAATAATGAAAATAATATTTAAAGTGAAAAAGAAAAAGCCACATTGAGTGAGAGAGAGAAGTGACATACCTTCCATTGAGTTTCTCCACGAAGACTGGTACATGTACAGAGATATCTGTCTGTAAACTGAGACTGTCGTCTGGTGAGACAGGCTCGGGGTATATAGGTCGTCTGTCTCCCATCGGCTGCTTCTTCTCCTTTATGTCGGACAGACGGTAATTCACATGACGTAGGCTAGTCTCCCCGTACCTAGGATAATATATAGTTATTTGATGAAATGTTAAATGGTTGGAAAACAAATTTTGGCAGATAAGTAAGCGTATTAAAACAACCACAAGTATTATAGTGTTATGATAAAATCATATGTTTTATTTTATCATAATAAACCTTCTTTTGGGACACTCTACAGTGCTCTTTTTCATCACTCGGTAAATCTATTGGGCATATATGATAGAGATCAGCTTCTCTAAAACGATGGTTAACAGTGCATTGATAGCAAATACGCCATGAAAAATATAAATACCTTGTCTAAATAAGTAATTGCGAGTTTTCTGATAATAGGAAATAACTTACATTTATGATGAACATTTTAAATAAACAGTAGTTATATCAAGTCTAAGAATTTTAACGAAAGAGAAAAACAGTTAAATGTATTAATCAAAAGATAATGTATACATTTTGCGTATGCATTTATAAAACTCTGAATTATATGAAACTTATATGCAGTTTTGTTTTAGACACATGCTCATTTCCCCCGAAAGAATAGAACAAAAACAATTAGCACACCTTGACTACATGCACTTAGATGTACCTTAATTTTTTAGTGTTCCATTATAAGACTAATTAATTTGATGGAGATACTTACTTTTAAAAGTTTAGAAAAAAGATATACCAACAGAATAGTGATTTATGCAACATATGTAGATATGTATGTACTTACTTATTGACATGTTTCCATGGTGTTTCCCCGGGCACCACTTTATCAGAGAAACAAGGAACTGAATGAAATAAAACAAAATCCTTAGGTGTATAATGAGAACTACATGTGCCAAAATTAAAAATCAATGCCTCAGGTGAGCTCTAACAGAACATTTGCCATTGAAACATACAATTTAAAAGTTCCGTTTCCACCTTCCAAGGATAATTACCTTTAGCTAAAAAAGGGGGTGAGAATTAAACAAGGAAATGCTACATGTAATATCCCAACACCCATCTGAAAAGACACGTACATTGAAGTACTTGTATTTAGTAATTAATATTTGACTAACAGTATGTCACTAAGCATTAAGTTACAAGGTCTTAAAAATGTTGTTCATATTCGCAATATGCTTCCCCCATCATGGTAGCAGCCAGGCGAAGGATGATGGTTGTAGGAGACAATGTCACAATGTGGTGCAAACAAATGCTTGGAGTTAAAATTTCTTTATTTAGCCTTATTTCGTTGCATTCGATGGTACAACTGCAGCATGTTCGTATAATGGCTTAGTCACCGCGTATTTGTACGCGTCTGTCTTTCTATTTTTGTAAATAATCCTTTTATACAGATACATGAGTGGATCTTTCACAAGAAATTCATAAGAAATAGTTTGCTTCTGTGTCCTAATTTATTTCATCAATCAAATGAAACCAATACGTATACGGACATAACAATACAGTCGTAAAAAGTAAACAACCCTATATATCAACACAAAAGCACACTATTCGCTTCGTTAAGTAAAGATGCAGGTTTAAACTTCATTCTGGGTACTAATTCAAGAATGAGCAGAAGTGTAATTGATTCATTTATGTTATTATGCAGACAGATATAAATGGAACATCAATTTCAGGTCAGAAGAAAATAAAGGGCAATGGTTTGGATCACACATAATCTTACGATAAATACTAGGAAATTGTTGAAAACGATATCAATTCACATACTATCAAAGAAAAAGAATAATATAATGATACTTACGTCTCTTTGTTATACAGAGTATCAGCAGTATTAGCAGTAGAAGGAGTATCAGTGTACAAATAACGATCACTGCTATAATTCCCCCTGATAAGCCCCCCTCCTCGTTACCGGTACTCGCAGCTGTAATTAGATAACAAAACCCTTGCCAATGTCATGTAGCAGAGTCGTTTTGAAGGCATTATTTTCAGAAATTGTTTGTCAAATCCTTTATTGTTGGTAGTCATTCGAATCGTCTCGTCGAGACGGTTCGAATGATTACCAACACTATAAAGGGGTTTAAAATGGTCTTAAAAAGGTATAAAGAAATAAGAAAACAAAGTTACAATGTATTCCAAAAGAAAGCATACAGTATTTCTAAAGAAAGCGTACAGTATTTACATACGTGTATATCATTTGATTCATGTAATGTGCTCATTGCACTCGGATATGTTATTCATCAGTTGAATTGGTTTTCAACTTCCAAATCCTTTCAAATCGAACAACTATGCAGACAATAATAACCACTATGATAAAAGCAGAACCCTTTTCTCTTGATAAGTAGAAACACATGTTGAGTGTTGATATGTGAAGGTGTTTTTCCCTCTTTACAATTAGATCTGAATGTACAACACCTGATAAAAAAAAGTATCTCAAAATTTGCCTTGCGGATTTGCAGCAAAATGGACGTGAAGTACGTCCAAATACTGTAGAATGTAAATGCATCTTAAACAGCAAGTTGTTGCTTGTAGTGTTCTATTGTTTTCGTCATTCCGTAAGCGACGTCGCATGATATAGTACAAACTCTAGATACGTACCTGCCGAGGCGCTAGTGGCGGCTGTTGTGGTTGGACTAGAATTGACTGTGGGAACGAGAGAGAAGAAAAAAGATTTTGGTAACTGGTATATTTATTTTTGCCTCCGCATTGCTTTCAAAATACAGTTAATCTTCCTTTCCGAATTCTGTTTCAAAAGACAAATGCACCTTTGGAGTATGGAATTGAGAGTTGTTATGAAGTACGAAGTACGAAGTACGAAGTTTCACCAAACAAAAATAAATGAAACTAAATCAGAAAAGTTTGAAGTATTCAAAAATCAAGTTGAGTGATGCCAAACTTCATCAAGATTCAGAACTCAATTAAAGATTCGACTAAAAGTATAGATGGTAACCGTATATACTTCATTTAGTGAATCTAAGTCTTTAATGATATAATAAACCGAATTCCAAGACATGCAGTCTTAATAGGTATTTATACAATCTAAATATCAATAAAACTACCATCAATCAATTAAATGTGCATATCATAACATGTGTTTCTTCGTTTAGTGTAGTATTGAGTGGGAAAGGTGTATCAACCAACGGACTATAGCTCCTTCATAGATCACTCGCCTTATCAACTTCCAGAAAACAGGGATACAAGTCATTATTAGAATTGCCTATCATACACACTGAAAGAATCCATGGATAGACAACATGACTTTATGTCACAAAGAAGAAATGACAATGTCTTCATCAATTCGTCAAAGCTATTCGAGTATTTTCCATAAAAGTGTTTTGAACGTCTTCTTGGCATGAGTAAGTGATTATTCTACACATAAAGCAGCTGTAAATCTAGGGCAACATATGGTTTCCCCCAACATCGTGTATTTGGTATAGTATATTCCTTACTTATACAAGCCGCCTGTTTAAGACTGCCCAGAGCACGGGTCGTTTCACCAACACCACAGGGTTTACAATACTGCAGTCCTATCACGTCTGTGTAGAATCCTATGGCACATGGTTGACAGCTGCTTGTCGTTTTATTGTAGTAGTCACCGTAGTAACAGGATGCTAGAAGTATAGAAACACAGGCATATATGTATGAACTCAACTTGGATGAAAGTTAAAAGAAAACAAGTCTAACCAAACATCGCTGTTTACTAAATGTCCAGTATACTAAGAGTTTTAAGCGCTTGTAACAGTATATCAGTAGCTTTCAATATAAGTGTCTAATTGATATTTGATGTGAAAACGACTGTTCTATGAGCGTTGGATAATCTATTTCATTTTAAAGAAAACAAAGGTCTGAAAAAAACTGAGCAGAAAATCCATGGTTTGATTCCTGGGCCTTTTTGTCGAAGTCTGACTTGTTATCGACTCGACTATTCAGGTTGCTCTTTAATACATCATAAGCGAAGTTACCTCTTAACCAATTTTATTTATCTATGGCGCATTTGTGATGGAGATTGGGGAAACATATACAACAAACAGATGAGTGACTTATCTTTCTGTCACAATTGTTATCATCCTACAGAATATCACAAGTAAGATAGAATTCTTATTCGTTATATTTTGTCGGTTACTGTTGCTTTTACTTTAAACAAATCACAAATTTCATGTTAGTGATTGGAATGTGAATTTGCTTTTATTAACACCCAATATAGCTTGTTGGTATTTGTGAACATCTATACAACTGTAAATATGTGTTAACCAAGGCTAAATAACACAAATTGGCTAATGACATGTCGCACTTCTCTCTGCTTTGAACACAAAGTATTACTCTTTAACAGAGGTCCGGAAACGCTGGGGACAATTTCATTTCTATACCCTCTTGTTATGGACTCATCCGAATCGTCTCGACAAGCCTATTTTAATGAGTATACTGAAAATAACGAATTGTCTGGTATATTTCAGAAAACTGTACAAGAAAGACCAGTACATATCCATTCACATTTTAACCAATCTTCTATTCAATATTTGACTCACGAAAGCACGAGCTGTTTGTTTGAGCGCCCTTGTCCACGGTTGTTTCACTCCCCGGACACGATGTACACTCGGACAGTATGTCCGTTCTATCGGTCACCGTCCTGTAGGATCCCACCGGACACTCCCGGCACGCCGATAACGTGCTGTTGTAGAACGTCCCACTGCCACACTTCACTGTGAGAAAGGCAGAAAGGTATTTTAATTTTTTGTTTACATCGATTGTGAAATAAGTTCTTGCAACTAATATGTATCTTTTTCGATTTCGGTTCCTGAATACATAACCAGTACTCGTGCCGAATGTAGATTGTTGAAAGGTCGCATGGCAGATCCCGCTATTCAAGGGATTCGAACCCACGACCCTCGAGCCCCGAGGCCAACGCTCTAACCACTATCCTTGCAGAAATATATAGATGTGTTAGAAGATTCGAGCGTTTTAATACCTGTTGCATTAAATCATCAATTCATTTGTTCGAATTACAGTTATTTCACACATCTTAGAATACCTTTCAATTTAAGTGATTATTTCAAGTGTTAGCCAGTACATATCTTAAGCAGCAGACTGTTTTCTTACACAAATGGCAATATCGATCAGTCAGCAAACGTCTAATAACGATACGTTGAATAAATTAAATGTCGTTAAGAAAATCGACAGAGAAGGGAGTTCGGTCTTTCAGCCATGTTTTCGAAGTCTGGCATGTTACCCACTAAGCTGACAAGACTCAGTATTTGTTTGGATTAACAATGGCTGATGCAGCGAAGAAATAAACATAGGGAAGCCATTTGCATGTGGGTATTGGGTTTTGATGATGGACTTTGTATATCGTTACTGTAAATCGCTTACCACACATATCATTCACAAGACCGGAACCTTCTGGACAAGTTCGGACAGGCGATACCACTAAAGTGGACAGAACTGGGGCCGCCACCTACAAATACACGTTAAAATGTGAAAGTCAAACAATCTGTATCCCAGGGTCATCTAAGGATCAATGAAATATCCATTTGTAGTATAAAGGTTTTGATTTTTATTACTCCTAGTTTACTATCTGTGAAACATTGGTGTTTGGCGCTGTAAAAGTCTTTTTCAAATGATTGCGATGTAGTGAGATCTTCTTTCTAGTGTTATATATCCATGCACAAAAGGGCAATATATTTCTCACGATGGATTCAAAACATATTGTTCACGTCTTATAGATACTTGTGATACGTTAATGCACAAAAACATATAAGAAATAGATTAATAAACTAAATAAATGGCTCATCATTTATATATGGAATGTCCATAAGTGTAGGTTTGAAGCGAAAATACTAAGATTGTGTCAATCGCTGCAGATCAGAAAGCAAGCATTATTTGAGATGACAGATCTACATACCGGTTCATATGATAACACTGTATCGTCTGCAAACCCGATCTTCAATGCATTTTCTGGCGATGTTGGTGAAGACGTCCCTGATCCAACCTCGGCACTGAATACAAACGAAAACAAAAATTTGATAGAACTTGCAGCAATAGGTGATACCGGCTTCTGTGCAATATTCAACAAGCCACACTATTGAATTAATCTTTTATACTGAAAATGATTGAAGTCTGAGCAGATCCGTTTCAAGCTCTGCTTTTGGGGTAATTGTCATAATCAACCGGAATACAAAAAATGCACTGGTAGTAAACGATCAAAAGAACAACTTTATACAACTTGCCGCGTGATGGAATACCGGGTTCTTTGCCATGTTCAAAAAGGTTTCCATCATAAAGAAGTAGTCATCTCTTTAAATCAACCTTATGAACGGTTAGTTGTTAAAGTCTGAGCATTTCTATCGAGATTTGCTTTTTGTAAACATAACCTAAAATGGCTCTTTGATATACAGCAATTTCATGTCATTACTAAGAACATGTTGAAATCAACTGAAATGATAATACAGTGAACCCTCGTTTATCCGGACCCCGATTATCCGGATGTCTCGCAATCCGAACAAAATTGTAAGGGAACGGAATGATTGGACCAGTTTATTGCACACGACTTTTGAAAACATTGTGGGTAAAGGAGAAATTGCTCGTGACGAGCAATTTCTCCTTTTCCCACAATGTTTTCTGCCATATCAGAAGATTATCTCTGAATTTCATCACGTTTTGATATGATACCGCTCATACAGACCGTTTATGTCTTAATGTGAATAAGAACATGCTCTGCTTCATTAGTCCGGATTATTCGGTAAACCGGACATTTTGTTGGGAACGGACGTGTTCGGATAAACGAGTGTTCACTGTACTTCAATCTATTTCATTTAACTCATTAAATAACGCCATTCGACCACTTTCTTGCATAAAACGCTGGAAAACATTTTTCGTGACGAGCAATTTCTCCTTTTCTTACAATGTTTTATGCCCTATCGGTAGATTATTTTTAATTTCATTACATTTTGAAATGTCGTTTGCAAACTCTTTCAACTTGGGACAGTCGAAAATTTGGTGTTTGGTAAAGGGTTAAAGTATCAATGATAGACATACCTGAGGTGAGACACGGTAATTGTAACCTTTGTCGTTTGGTCCACGCAGTTAACTTGAACATTCACATTCCCGCAGGTAGTGTCACTATCACCATTCGCCGACACACAGAGGCCATTATTCCATTTACCGTTGAGTAATGTTAAAGCACGGGTAATGTTTGCGCTCAGTTGAGAACGTATGGTATCACAGTTTGTGTTGGTGTTGTAGTCCACGTTTGTGATAAGTTGTATTGAAGGAGGAACCGCAACTGAAAACATAGATATTGAATACTTTATACGGACACTGGTACACATAAAGTTGAGAAAACATGATCCAAATTAATGGCACGCATTTGAAAACAATTAGGATGTTTTGGTAATATTAAGGGGCAACATATAATGGTATATATGAAATGAAATTTAAAGTATCCTTTCTATTTATTTCAAGTTACACAAATGTTAAAAAGACTTACATAAGCAAATTAGTGTTCTTTTCAGAAAGGACTGCAGATATATGTGAGACAATAAAAGGTAAATCTGCTTAAAAACTAAGATACCGTCGAATGCCTACACACCTGCACCAAGTAAACCCTTCACTTCTCTGAATGGTATGCTATACAACTTCCATCCGATGATAATCATACCGACAACCAAAATGTCAATGGAAGTAAGTATGGCAAACCAGAGAACTCTGAGTAATGGAGACCTTATTAGGCTCGAGAAGTCAGTTTCTGTTATGTTAAGAGACGTACTGGTTTCGATCAAGATACATTTGAAATGTAAGTGAAACTTTATTGGAAGCAATATTCAATTGCTTCACTACACACCACTGTATTACGAGCGCACAAGTAAATTGGTGTCTGGCCTGTGATCTAACATGTTTGCTACTCTGAGTATCTTTCCTTATCAAAATTAAGCAGATTTTTAAGGTTTTGGAAAGCAGACGAAAGAAAGGTCTATTTAAGAACAATATGCAGCATTAAAAGGGTTAGTACGATCTTACGAGTGCATGCTGGGTATGCGTATTGCGTCATCCGTTCTGCTCGGTCCCACATCCCGTATTTACTACACGTGTGATAGACGGGTCCCTCGACACTGAGTGTATAATCGCTGGCGGAACAGTCTATAGAACATCGTAATATATCCTGGGTATCGGAGGTATTGCATTGCGATGTCATACCGCTCTGTGTCGGTACGGCTGTGCATGTTGACCCTGTAACATAACATAACATAACATAACATGACTTAATTCAGCATTAAACGCAACAAAACATATTTATAGCTTACAGAATACATTTATGTGTGAAAGCATACATTTGTGAAGACGTATGAACAATTCATAATTTCTTATCGTTATCAGAGAAATATTGGTCAAGTAATGATGGAAAAATCGGAGAGTAATATTTAAGTTAAAATCCATACACTTATGTAATCACCTGTTTCGTCCTCCAGCTTCAAGATGCCAACAACCACAGCTTGTTGCGTTTTGAAAGTGTTGGCACCCAGAAGCCAGGGTACCGTTTTACTAAACAGTTTACGCTTAAGATTTGCGTAAGTCTAAAACAACAATTCCTCTTATTTCAATATTGGACGAAGCAATATTGCAAAGTGACACATCATTGGAATCGTCTCTCCGAGACGCTTCCAATAAAGTGCCACGTTGCAACATTGTACTTTCATTGAAGATACTATCCATAATTATCAATTATGACTTGTTTAGTAAAACGGGCCCCAGGCTGGTGACGAGTTTTCACTTTACATATCCAGTAACCCAATCATTTATATAAAAGTAAAAAAGTTAATTCAAGCAAAGAAACAAGAGCAAAAAAGGTACATCATAAAAGAAAAGTGTGACAAACAATCAGATATAACAGTAAGATGTTTACTTTAAGAGGAGTTGAAGAAGAATATAGTAAGACATAACACATTTATCCATCACCTTCATACACTCGTACTTTTACTCTTTTGTAGAGAATTACTAAACAAACAATTGTCAATAATCAGAAATATTTCTTGCATAATGAACCTGAAATAACGTTACAAAAGTAGCCGATTTATTTTTGTTTAAACGTTGCAGTGCTGGAACCGACTTCATGCTTTTGCAAACAGGTTGGATCCAGGCCAGTCGCCTATTTGGCGACCTAAACCGCTTGCTACTCTGAGTATCCTATCCATTCAAAATAATGTATATTGAAAGTTTTGGAAATCAGACGACACAAAAGTCTATTTTAAGAAAATTACCCAGCATTCTAAGGGTTAATTCATATCCTTCATAGATGCACAAGAAGCAAGTAAAACATTAGATAGTTGAGTAAACGTTCTTTGTAGTCACATTCTTGAAATAAAACATGTTACGCATTAACAACAGAAAAAATAGGGACAACGACAGAAGCAATTTGCAAAACGCTCGCCTCATAGTCCAGGGATCCCGGGTTCGATCCCGGAGCTTACCACTGGTTCCAGAGATACTTCCTAGTATTTCTCGCCTCTCGGGTACTTCAAATGAGACTTTAAACCGAAATCCAATGAGACGCTATTGCCTAATACAACAATTGAGGTAAAACCACCGACGTGATATGATATCAGTTAAAGGAAACCTCATGTTTGTCCAAATGTCGAATATATGTTTGGCATAGCAAGTATGATGCAAATGCGCGAAGAGAAATAAAAGGAAAATGGAAGGGTTGAGTTTTTTGTTTAGTTCACAAAAAGTGTTTTCTTTTGTTACTTGTAGATGCCTTTCACTTGGACGAGCCAGTAAGAATATTCTGATAAAACGCAGACAATACTGGGTACTGTTTTACTTACAACTTAGGGAATATATTCTTTTCGTAAGTCAAAACTGGTTGATTGTATCTTAAATGATGAAACTACAATATTGCACTGTGACATGGTATTGGAAGCGGCTCTGAGAGGCGATTCAATTGATGTGTTACTTTTCAATATTGCTTAGCCCAGTTATGAAATAATAAGGAATTATGTTTTGAACTTACATAAACATCTAGCTTTAAATGTTTAGTAAAACAGTTCCCAGGTGGTGGATCCATGGATAACTGAAGTATTGGTTCAATGACACAGACCACACACAGACTGATCATATAATGGTATTCTTACTTCTATTGTAGAGTCTATATGAACAAACAGCAGCATATCGGTTGTCTGTTGTATATTCCGCAAATCCTAATCCATAAACGCCCCAGCCAAGATCTGTACCTGAAAGGGAATATTGCGTGTTGTATCTGTAAGCCTGAAATACTTTATATAGGAAGAAACGGCAAAAGTAAAGGAGAGTATGTATGGACATCCAAAAAATCCATAACTATCGGTGGACTACTAACGGCGATTTGGATCGACAGTGACGCTAAGCGTACATAAAATCAGATGCGAGCAATTACCCCTGAGGCCAGTGTGCAGCAACTCATAATGTGGTATAACTGTAAAAAGGATTGTAAAAATAAACTGTTTATTTGAAGAGTTTTATATATAATTTAAAAAAAATAAAGACCTAAAACGTCATAGAAAAAGAGTATATAACGTGCCATGTGAAAACTTGTCATGCGTCTTGACTACCAAAGATGTCTTCATTGTATGACATAAAACAGGCAAGTTTAGCTGTTTAGCTCAACCTATGTGCTTCTTCTTAACTGAATTCACAATGCAGAACGTAGAACGATGTGCCCAATAAACTACAGTCACACCGAATTGAAGACAAAAGACCATTACAACTTCAAAAGGACCCTTGCTTAGTTCAACCTGGGGTCCTGGTCCGTACGTATACCCCGCACCAAAGTTGGGGTATAATCATGGACAGGGAACCCAGGCTTTACATAGTTTGGCGTGGAAACCTTTATTTAACAAATCAAATTCGATAGGTAACATGCTTTGTTCATAATATCATTCTGGTTGTCGATGGGCATTCATCTGAAATACATTTCTATCAGTTATATTTACATTTACCAACATCAGTTCGCCATTGTCAGGCGAAATTATCATACCTCTTTCACCAAAGCAGAAACAAAATTTTGACATAATCAATCCAACAACATGTGTAAATAGATGAACGAAAATACAGGATTATAAAGGATGGTATTACCAGTTTACAAATGCGTCATTCGGAAATATAAAATTTGCCAAAAAGCGACATGTTATGTCTAAAGCCGTTTCCCCATTTGTCACAATTGTTTCAATTTTAATGATATACTTTTTATGCCAATAAGCCACAGATGTTAATTGATAAAATATTCTATAGGAGCTCCTCATATCCACTAATATGCATCATTGATATGTTAAACTATATCACTTCAACTAACATTATTCATTCTTACGTTAACCCTGTACCAAACGTCAAATTCTCGACTGTCTCAAATTGAAAGAGCGTGCAGATTCAGCGTTCAAAATGTGACGGAATTTAAAAACAAATTTTCTGATGGGCATAAAACATTGTTGGAAAAGGAAAAAATGATCGTTAAGAGCAATTTCTTCATTTTCCGTAATATTTTCTCAAGTCATTTGCAACAAACTGGTCAAATGTAGTTATTGTTTTGTAATATATTAAGCTATCTCGCTTCCTCTGATTATGTTAAACTATCTCACCTCCGCTAACATGTGTCTCTCGCCGTGACGAAGTGTCTGTGTTTGTAAATACCGGAGTCGGCCACTGTGGTCTAGACACCCTCTCCGATACAACCATCCAGTCATCCGGGCAACTAGCAACAACCGGTAACGCGTTTACTGTAGGAATAATAGTATTTCATTACGTTCCCATGACTATCTTCCCTCGCCATTTTAGCATAGACACTATTTGTTTTTAGCAATAATTTCTTCTGTTTTATAGTATGAATGCTACACAGCGCAGAAAATGATGGTTTTAATTCATGTCACCCAAACATACAATCTTTGTTTTCATGCAATTTTATACTTTTGACCTTTTCTACTGTTGCCTTTGTCATAGATGTTTTTCTCCCTTAGAAAGCCTCATGTCATGCCATAGACATGGATGTGTTATCTATGTCTCTGGTTATGCTATTGTTATGTCAATCAGAATATGTGTTGAATGCCACAAAGATGTACACAACGGGTTAAGTTAACAAAACATACCTAAGCAACATACATTGATTGTAAGAAGACAAACATACCTGAGAAGGGTTTGTCTGGACAATTGTCTGGGGCTGTACACACACCATTAGCATATTGGCTATTATAATCGACTGAATTCATGGACATCAAACTACTCTGTAGTAGAAAATTAGGAATACAAAAGAAATTCTTTCATAATTAAGGTGGTGCTTGTAAAAACAAATATAATAATACATTTAAGTAAAGGGATTAGGTATTCTGCGGTGACACGATACCTGATATAGAGAGTCAATCCTATAACGATCAGCCAACGAATTCAGTTTCACGGATAAGTATTTATAGTATTTATTCGTTTATCTCACTTATAGGAATACATATTCCATGGTCCTAAACGTTCCCATGGCGATGTTAAATCAAAGTCCCGAATTAAAGATAACCAAAGTCAAAAACTTTGGTTTACTTGCTCAGAGTTGACATCTGTAGTCTGTGACTTCTCTAGCAATGTTTTTTGCAACAACAAATTATATTTACTAATGCAAAACAATTATAAAGAAGCAAAACGTTTGTTCGACACAGCATAATATCCCAACGACGCATTAAGACCCATTTGAAGGCACGTTATTACTTCATGTATATCGAACAACATTGCTCTCAAACGATAAGGTTTTCACCATATGGGTAAAATCAGAATTGCATGTTTGTTCTTACATACATGTATTACAATTTTACATATTAGATATTGAACGTTCTACTAATAACATTCTGTTAAGCCAATGCCTCCCACCTAACCTTATAACAGCTTCTGAAGAAAGATCAAAATACCTGATCTAAGATTGAAGATTCGGTCAGCCCTCCGTTTAAGACTCGAAAGACTTCACTATCGTCTAGTTTTGAGTTGAAGATAAGAAATCTGGATATACGGCCGGTAAAGTGCGTCAACGAATTTACTTCCGAACCAAGCAACGTCCATCCACTGGTGAGAACAAAGGATGAATCAATAATACAAACTTAACATGAAACATGACAAAGCTTGGTTCGATAGTTCATATTTGGTAATGAAGCAATTGAGACAGGTTCAATACAAAACTGATGTACATGCAAAAGGTCTTATATAACAGCACACTATCCAATGAGGCGCTTTTTAGAAGTATTTCAAAGAGACGTTCCAATGACGTAATACTAGACAATGTTAATTTTCTCGATATTGCAGGTATAGGTAATGTTGTAATGAACTTACGCACATTTTTAGCGTAAGACCTTTAGCAAAAAGGTAACTTGCTGTTAAATAGTCAACGAATTGAAACCGATGCAATATGACACAACCAAACAACAATATATATAATGGTTTAACGACTTAATGTATATTTTGTTTAATCTCTCGATAGATATATACATAGATAGAACTCACTTTATCGGGAGAACTTGATTTTCGGCAAAGAACATCTCATCGAAATAGCTTCCATCGATGTATAATGTGAGAATCCCCTGGACATTGCTCCATGTGATAGCGAGATGGTGCCACAATCCGTCCATTATATTGGAATTGGGCATTGGTATGACGCCAGACAAATGTCGTGCGTTAGGTAGACGCAGATCAAAGGTAACGTGTGTGCTGTTGACGGAAAGTCTCGATGCCCAGTCGTCGGATGTAACTGTAGCCCTGCAAAATGAAACTCATTTGAATGAAATATTGTATTTACGTTTGAAAGAGATGATACTTATTAGCATGATAACAGATTTACGGAAATATACATGCTTCAATAACAGCATATCATCAACTTCTTCCTTTAGATTTTGATTTTCATACAATTCAAGAAAGTCGTTGTCTTTGACATGTTCGACTATGTTTGTTTAAAATCTAAACAAATATATCACACGCGTAAAAACTAAAAAGGATGGATATGAAATAATTTTATTCAATCTTTTTACATTACCAGACCTTTATAAAGGAAATATTTTCGATTGCTTTACATTTTGATTTGTCTTTCAAAGCTTGTGTACGGGATCATTGGCATGTGCAATGTTGAATAAATCTTAACACTTTAAGTGCTGGAACCGACTTAATGCTTGTGCAAAAAGGTTGGATCAAGCAAGCCGCCAAGTAAATTGGCGGCTGGCCTTTGATCTAACCTGTTTGCAACTCTGGGTATCTTCTCTCATCAAAGTAAAGCCGATACCTAAGGTTTTGGAAAACAGACAGACGATACAAAAATCAATTTTAGAACATTACCCAGCATTCTAAGGGTGGGTTAACAAAAGATGTCGTGTAAGCCAAAAAAGCCTTTCTCGCAAATTCCCAATTTGTAACTCATGTGAAATAAAAAAAAAAAGGAATACCTACCCAGAATGTGATCCATATATGGTAAAGATAGAATCTGGAGCGACAATGTCTGTAAACCGGAGCCACAGTGTTATAGAGATGGCGGAGGTATTCGTGAGTGTGAAGGGGGAATACGTCACTCCATCAGTACATCTATAGAACTGGTTCAACACATAGTCGAAACTGTAACTGAAATCTGTATATAAACAATTGGATAAGGTTAGAAAGTCAAATGTAAAATGAGCCGTTTTCATTAATCACATTTCATTCATTCATTCATTCATTCGTTCGTTCGTTCGTTCGTTCGTTCGTTCGTTCGTTCGTTCGTTCGTTCGTTCGTTCGTTCGTTCGTTCGTTCGTTCGTTCGTTCGTTCGTTCGTTCGTTCGTTCGTTCGTTCGTTCGTTCGTTCGTTCGTTCGTTCGTTCGTTCGTTCGTTCGTTCGTTCGTTCGTTCGTTCGTTCGTTCGTTCGTTCGTTCGTTCATTCATTCATTCATTCATTCATTCATTCATTCATTCATTCATTCATCCACCCATCCATCCATTCATTCATTTATTCATTATTCATTCATTCATTTGATTATGTATTTATGTATTCGTGTATTCATTCATTCATTCATTCATTCATTCATTCATTCATTCATTCATTCATTCATTCATTCATTCATTCAATTATCTATTTATTTATTCATTCATTCATTCATTCATTCATTCATTCATTCATTCATTCATTCATTCATTCAATTATCTATTTATTTATTCATTCATTCATTTATTCATTCATTTTTATTATTATTCACGTAACAATTTATTTATTTATTAATTTATTTATTAATTTATTTATTCATTTATTTATTCATTCATTCGTTCATCCATTCATTTATCTATTTATTTATTCATTCATTCATTTATTTAATTATTTATTCATCATTTATTTATTCGTTTATTTATTTATTTATTTATTTATTTATTTATCGATTTATTTTGATATTACACCGCGCCAACAGTGCATCGGTTATGTTACACTGCCTTACTCAAAATTGCTTCGAATAGACCTTAAGCTGTCATGCCCATACCGCAAACGTTTTAAATAATAGACTCTTGCCAGGCTCACTATAGAGTTAAACTTTGGTTGGGCGTTTGTGACGAGCAATTTCCCCTTTGTTACAATTATTTCTGTAATATTCTTTTCCAGCTGGGGAAATAGCAGTTATATATGAAGATATAGGATAATTTACCTTTCAAACAGTTTTCCCCGATTTTCCCATTTTGACAGACGCATGTATACGTTGCGATCCCATCTATACAGACAGAGTTGGGAGGACACACGTCACTCGCGCATTCATCGATATTAACACTACAGTCGGACGAAGTAAAACCTGAAACATAAGAATAAACAAATATGTAAAAAAGTGGTTTCTTTTGATTGTTAATTTAACCATGGTTTACTCTTTGGACTTTCGTGAATGATATATGTCGTTTTAGGTGTAGCGGAGAAAAAATGCATCTTAGTAAGTACATGTACATGTATAACCAAGGTATTTCATGCTTAATAATTTCGCACTATTTCAGACATGCAATGACTCATGGGGTTAGCAGAGGTGTATAGATATATTCCAATCCCCTCTGTAAACTCTCTAAGCATGGTTACGTCCGAAATGCTGCAGAACCATAACATACAAATAGCCACAAATCACCACAACCGCTCAGCTAGTGAGAATAGATATGATTGAAGGAACATAGTGTGTATCTAGTAATCTGTTTGCTGTATACTGTTAAATTTTTTTGTCAAGAGTGGTCGCGTGTTGACAGATTTTGTAACTGCATTTCAATTGCCGGCGTGCAAAGTGTGGGGTTTAACTTCCTAGAAGGGCAAACGGAACTTATAACGTTGTGCATAACATACATAAAAATGAATATGCTTTTTCGGTATTGTAAGGCATGCGCTCGTTTATAAAGTAGCACTCATGCGATTCAGTCATATTCTTCATTGAGTATGTATGGTTGTATCTTTAAGAATATGTTTGCTTCGTAAGTTTCAATTTCTTATCTGGAAAGGAATATCCTTAATATGAAAAATAAATGTCCGAAATACATACGACCATAGAAACTAGTTTTCTAAAACACCACCAGAAGTATAAGCATAGTATAAACTATAGTGATACCTTCTTGACAGGCGCACACTACCCCCATGGTGTCATCGATTGCGCAAGTCCCTCCATTCTGACAGGTTGTGTCAGTACAGAACCACACTAGACTTTCACAGCTGGTCCCCGTATAACCTGTAAAAATACAGAAATGTGGACTTCACATCTCGATAGGAAATGGCAATTTCTCTTTAATTATTCTTATTTGATATCGTTAGCAGAGGATAAAGCAAGTAAACTTGTTCTTAAAAAGTTTCATTGACAACTATTCAAAGTATTGTGCTGATTGGTTAAACAAACATTTTTATGGATAATGTTCCTTCACTAGAAGTTGTTTTGCATGGATAGATGAAAAGATATATCAGTAATATCTAAACTTGATGATGTCGAAGTCAATATATACTTTCATAATTTCCGACTCCTTTGAAATTATTGCAGAAGCTTTTGTCATGTACTTTTTTAAGGTATGATACAACTTCAACATCAAGGAGATAGTAAAGCTTACAAGACATTTTTGTTTTTTGTATGGAGAGGTTCCTTCTTTGCCAATATTTTTAACATTGAATGAGCAACAGAACGATCGTTAATTTAAGTTCTTTTTTTTATTCGTTTTTCTTTGTTGATTTTTATTTGATTTTTTTCTTCTTTTTTTGGTCGTAATAATAATTGTTTTATAGTGTTAATTCATTGTAATCTCACTTCACAGAATCCACTGAGTAATTCTTTAGAAACCATTGAGACAAAAAAATAAATGGTCCCAATGAAGTTTTTATTTCAATTACAACCGTTTCTACCCATTTTTATAAAGCGAATAAACTCTTGTTCTTGCTACTGTAGCTGCCTTCGGTTCTTAAAACATGGAGCAGTCATACATTCAAATGTTAGGGTAGTGATTTAAAATACGGTTTTAATGATGAGGAGTAAAAGCATCGAAGGGTCGTAACATACCGCTTTCACAGGTGCAAACCGGGAAAGGTGGTATATCCAAACAGGTACTGTTGCCAACACATGGGTTCAACCTTGTACAGGCATCATATACTTCTTCACATCGAGCCCCTCTATAGCCATGTGAACACCTAAAGTAAAGAGATAACACTGTTGTATCTTCCTAACAGGCAGTAATATACCACTTTATCGATTTAATGCATATACATACAAATACCTGAAATAAAGAAATAACAATAGCATGTATTCCTCACAGGCAGATTTATACCACTATATGGATTTATCGCAAAGCAATATGAACGCCTGAACTAAGCAAATAACAATATTATGTATTCCTCACAGGCAATTGTATAACGCTAACAGAAACTTGACGTTTAACACGACAGAAAGCTGAAGTAAAGAAATAACAATATTACCCATTCCTCACAGGAAGAAATATACCACTATATAGGCTTATCGCATATCTATATGAACACCTGGATTAAATAAATAACTAAAACAATATATTCTTCACAGGCAAATATACAATACAGTATAACATCGAGATATCATATTTTCCTTAGCATATCATTATCATAAACGGTATAACATACATTCACAATGAGCTTTCATTACGAGGCAGTCTTTTGTTTGACACACAGAAGGTTTAACCCTTCTGGTGCTGGAACAGACTTCATGCTATACAGACAGGTTAGATCAAAGGCAAACCGCCAAGTTAATTGGCGGCTGGCCTGTGATCTAACCTGTTTGCTTCTCTGAGTATCTTTCCTCGTCGCAATTAAGCAGATAGTTCAGGTTTTGAAAGCAGACGACACAGACATTTATTATTGGAAAATTGACCAGTATTCTTAGGTTTAATTTGACAAATATACATGGCAAAATAAATCAGAGATGTATCAAATTTCCTTAGAACATGGCAACTAATCAGCTTTAAAACGGTTGCTAAACAACACGTACGTGCAATAGGACCCCCCACTCGTACTTATACAAGTTCCCCCCGGCCCACATCCGGTACCATCAGCACAGGCATCGATTTCTGATTGGCAGTTCACACCCGTCCATGGATGCGCGCATGCGCAGTTGTAACTAACGAGATCCACAGCATCCACACAGGTACCGTTGTGTTGGCATGGGAGAGAGGCACATCCTGGAATTTTGGTCTGAAATAGTGTAGATGGATTTATGATCGATTCATCTATTCGATGTTTTATGTTCGTATTGTCCTTGGTCTCAATACAAGTATAGCAGTTCTATCTAATTAAGAGAACCTGTTGCTAAAGAACGAATAGGAAATAAATTAAAAGCCTCGTTTGGGATATTGCCTTTTTTGATAGCCATAATAATGACAAATACGTCTGCCGTAACAATTTGCCATGTATACAAATAGACTAACAATTGATATCGTATATGAAAAGGCAACATATCAACCCCAAACGCGACGTGATATCAGGCGCGTTTGAATACAATAACTTTTTTCTGTTAGGAGATAAATATAACAGAAAGGTTTACCTCACAGTTACTTCCGGTATAGCCATCGATGCAGTAACACCTGTAGTCGTTGATGAAATCATGGCAGGTTTGAGTATTTGCACTGACACAGTTAGCACAGTTATTCACATTGTCTGTACATGTAGCTCCTGTTGGGGGTAGAATGAAAGACGAGTTGGATAGCTTATAATGTTATATTAAACGGTGGAAGAGAAAGAAAGGGTGTTTTGCCAAGGAGAACACAATATTCTACAGGAATCAACTATAGAGTGTACATTTGAAAATACCTACTCGCTGCCGCTCTTGCTGTTCGGCGAGCGCTCAGAAGAATGCCAAACTCGCCTATCGGCGATTCAGTACCCCGATAGATTTTCTAATTTACAATGTATATAGAAAGTTCATCCAATATAAATGTATCATTGGGAAGTAGGTTTATTTGAGCAAATTGGCATCAAAAGAGCCTTATTTCGCATAAATGCCTCATTTTGAAACAGCGTTGACAAAAATGCATGGACATTATAAACATGCTTATACAGGATACTGTTTTGCAGTTATCGTTTGGTAACGGCTTTTCAGTACGTCCAAAAACTAGTACTGCTTTTCTGACCTGACTTCGCTTTTGCAGTTATGGTGATATTCTGATAACTAATAATATTTGTACTACAAAGTCGTTTTCAGCAGAAGAACAATAGACACAAACTACAGTAAACAAACCTCCTGTCCCATTTAGCGTACAGTTACACGAGAACTCGTCGATACCATCTCTACAGACACCTCTATTCTGACAGGGGTATGAGCTACAATCGTCCACATTCATCACACAGGACTGGCCTGCATAGCCAGGCTCACATCTACACTTGACATTGTAGCCCCCATCGTACGTGAAGCATTCACCATTGGTACCACAATCTAGTCCGTCACAGTACTGGACCAGCACGCCACATACTCCAGAGGGCTCGTCTGTAATATACATGGGGATCTTAGTGAACACACGGTCCAGTTACCAATGTCGGTAGAGATATGGCAATTATAGAATGTTATCTTTCCCTAACCATAATGTAACTTATCCTATAGCAGATAACACTGCCTCATGACTTGATTGGTAATTTTCTTCCTAATTACGTTAACTAACGAATTGTATAGCCAAAGACCTAATAAACAGGTCTGTGAGTAAATGTGATGGTAAAACAGAACAGGATGAGGACCTAAATGTGGAAATGCTGGCAAATCTCCAAGAGCAACAGAAACGGAAGGCACAACAACTTCTTAACGAGCTTTAAAATAAGGTAATTGATGGGTGAACAGGTGTAATAAACCGAGCAACTTTACCTGTCAAAGACACAATCACATCATTTCAATCGATTATTTCTTTTGATTACTTGGGTACAATCCATTCCAAAAAATAAATCTTTTCTAGCCCTTGCTGCAGATAACATTAAAAGATGTGGTGACAGACTTACACTCATTTTGATCTCTTCAACAAGATGCGGACAGCATTCGTTAACCTTGTGACAGTGTATTTGTTTATTAGGTCTTTGGTATAGTCATTGTTGATTTTGTTCTAAGACGGTCATTGAAGAGTTGTTTTGGGGAATGGCTGTTTTTAAATTGTAAGAACTTGTGGCGAGACCCTTTTGCTAAATTTGATAATATGTCTACTTACCAATCTGTACTGTGGAATATGTTCAATTGACAATAAGATATGGACCGCGTCACGCAAAAAGGGGCACTCGGACATATAAAAAAAGCGCTGACTCGGCTCTATCTTAGCGCTATTATTCCAGCATCTAGTCACGAAAGTTATCATTTGTATTTATTTAAAGGTATAACTGGATGTCCTCTTAGATGGCAAACAGTGTAGCCCCAGACCAGCCGCCACGTCAGTGACGTGGCGGCTGGTCTGGGGCTACACTGTTTGCTATGTCCGAGTGCCCCTTTTCGCGTGACGCGGCCCATATGTTTAAACCAAAGAATAAACACCACTGAGACAAAAGAACAAAATGTTAGGAGCGAGCATTTCAACTTTTTTTCGCAATGGTCTAGTGCTATTATTTCGTCGTCTGTTTATTCTCCTAGTCACACATTTAAACAAAGGGGCATTGTAACAACCGGAATTGCAATAAAAACCAGCTTGACAATAATTAATCTGAAACTGGTTTTTATTGCAATTCCGGTTTGCAGGTTCAGCCAGTTTTGCAATTACCGGAGTTGCAATTAAATTTTGAAGTTTGGTCTAAAACTTATATATCATTCAAATAAAATCTTGAGGTAATGTGCCTTTGTTTCCGGGTTATTCGGACACAATTCGATGCATCCGTCGACACCAGAATATTTTTTAAGTTTGATTAAATTTGAACGGATTTTTAAAAGAATATGCAAGATTATTACGAAACTGGTTTTTATTGCAATTCCGGTTTTTACAAGGCAAAACTTAAAGCAAGTAGCATACCATAGTACCATCCTGGTTGGCATACACAAAACCGTTTCTCGTCTATGTAATCATCGACACATGTTCCTCCATTAGCACAGACGTCACCCCCACAGAGCCCCGTGTTATCCCGGAGATGACAGTATTTCCCCTGAAAACCGGGCTCACAGACACACTGAAACGTCCCCGCAGCATCTTGACATGTCCCTCCGTTCATACAGGGATTCGAGGTGCATTCGTCTATAGAATAAAGGACATCCTTAACTCTTACAGTGCTGGAACTGACTTTAGGTAAATTGGCGGGTATCTTTCTTCATTAAAATTAAGCAGATGTTTGAGGACTTTGCAAGCAGCCGACAATAAAATCTATGCTTAAAACATTACCAAGCATTCTAAGGGTTAAAAACTAATATTCATGTTTCATTGCATTTCTAAAAACATACATCAATAAGCAGTTTTTTCTTACATACAAACAAATATAAAGCTTATCGTATATTTAATAAATTATTTAATTTAGACAAACAACTTTTTACATGTAATCTAGATAGCGGATTAATCTAGTGTAAGAATGTTGATGAACTAGCTAAGCAGGTACAAACTTGATATTTTTCTCGATTTGTTAAGACATGATACCTCTATTCAAATGGGTTTCTTTTTATCAGCGATTACATCAATTAAGCAGCAAAGCAGAGGATCATATTAAAAGAGTACACCATTACCCATTTGTTCATTTTAACATGATACATCCAAGTAATGTCCGAACAAAGAGTCACAAAAGAAGCAGTTGGTTGCTAATGGAAGTTCCTTTTTGCCTCTTATGATTTTTACCGAATAGAAGAAAACAACAAAGAAAACAAATGTCGAAATGAAAAACTTACTAAGATCGATCTCACAGTTAACTCCAGTAAACCCGTCCATACAATCACAGACCCGGAAATAGTTCTCCTGTGCTACACACCTTATTGCATTGTCACATGGGTGTAAGTTACAGGGGTTCTGCATGAGCTCGCAACTGAAATATGAAATAGAACTACACTCATCTAACCGTCTGCAATTATGAAAAAAAGGATTAAAACAGAGCAATAATATAAGCTTGTGTGTTTGTCTCATACTATTTTTGAATAAGTTGCCACAACTGTTGGTTTTATATAGGTCTATGTTAAGACAGAAACGGCCCCAATCCTAGTGATAAACGTACTGATTTAAAACCACGAAGCCCTCTCCCGCATGGTTTCTTTTCCATTTATCCCTTGGTTTTTCTAGAATTCATCCGATATTTTTTATGATAATCTTTTAAGCTGCCCCTAAAAGACTAAAACAGGTCCGCTTAATATAGATAGGTGGTAGCATGTTATGTCAAATTTGCTTCTTGGACAAGGTACTAGTACACGTGTTTACTGATTCATATAACTAACTGTACATATTGACAATTTCTTATGAATCTGGACTTTTTTTCATCACGTGAACAGATTTGTGGCAGAGCGGTCAAAGTGAAGGTCTTAAAACTCAGGGGTTCCTTATAAGATCCCGACCATTACCCCTGGCATCATGGTAGTTGCCTTTGGTAGACAACGTCCCATGGAAATATGCACGTTGCATTCATAGAGGACTGCAAAAATCAAAAAGAAAAACATATGTTGGTAGGCCTCAAACGTATGGTTTACAAAGCCTGATATCTTACAAAGTTCCATGATATCCGGAATACGATGGACATGCGCATTCGAACGATCCTCTCTTGTCAATACAGGTCCCGTTATTCTGGCATACCACACCTGTACAGTGATTGACGTCTATCTCACAATTATCACCGGTAAATGTACCTGTAAAATAAACAAGAAACCGCGTTTAATCAATATGGTTTTAACCCTTAGAATGCTCGCTAATTTTCTAAAAATAGATATGTGTGTCGTCTGCTTTCCCAAACCTAAATTTTCTGCTTAATTTAAATGAGGAAAGATACTCAGAGTAGCTAACATGTTAGATCACAGGCCAGCCGCCAATTTACCTGGCGGCTTGCCTGGGTCCAACCTGTTTGCATAAGCATGAAATCGGTTCCAGCACTATGAGGATTACTTATTTCTTCATAGTGTACAAAGGACAATGACAAAAACGTCATTCCCAAATGCATAACAACCGTCCAGTCATGAATTGTCTATCATGTTAAATACCAATTCTGGTTAAAAACCGTTAAAGTATGACCAGTCTATGTTCATTTAATCCCAGTCAACGCAGCCGATATTCAAATGATATATGTCATCTTGACATAAAACTATCCCCCTTTACCAAGCAGAATAATATAAAGGAACCATGGCATCTATTGAATCTGTCGATAGTAAGTTAACACAGTCTTGCACACAGTGGGCACATACTTTATACATTGTTGACGGAACTATCTTTAAGACTATAGAGGGGACTGTTGCAGGGTTGTACATCTATTTATGGGTGTAAACAGGTTAAACTCCATTCGTAACTTATGACACATTACGGAATGACACTTAAACGGCATTCTTTCTAACCATCAATTATGCCCCTGTCACACTTGACCGGATTGGTGTACCGGACATCAACGGATAGAAATATTTGGATTTCTGGTGATGTTCGTCAGTATCCGTTTTATGTCCGTTTTATGTTCGGTTCATTCGTTTCAAGTAAGGTGATGTACGGTGCGTCCGGTGGTATCCGTTGGAAAGTTTGGTGCATGCACAAAACTTGAAACGGACAATAACGGATAAGAATATTCGTTGGCTGTCCTGTGCATCTCCGTTTTGTCCTGTATATATCCTGTCATTGTTCGTTTATAGTAGGTAGGTGTACGGGGGACATACGTTATAGATTTATAATAGAAAACTGACCATCATAGTTAAGTATTTCAGCCTGCTCAGCCCACAAGCGGCCATTCTTTGCTCTATTCTTATATTCCCCATCTTTGGAATTCCATAATAAAGGATTTGCTTTTATCCATTCCAGAACGAGGGCCTCCTCTTCCTCATCTTTCAGATGGCAACTCGTTTTGGTCTTCTTCTTGGTAGTCATTCCCGCACTAGGCACAACCTCTTCAAACCCTTCCACTTCATCTGCATTACAAGTATCAATTTCTACTTCGCCGCCTTCAACTGAATATCATCACCACCTTTATCATGCTCTGTTTCAGTTTCAGCTTCTGTGTCTTGCGCTTTTGCAGGAACTTTTTTTTTATTTTCCTTCCGGGAGGAATGTCAACTGATCGCCCGAGAAATGCATATATGTATTGTTTTTTCTGTACGCGCGTGTTGATGTCCGTTGGGTGATCGGTTTGTCCGGAATGCATCCTATACACGTCCTGATTCACCGGTTCAGGTTCGTTTGTTGTTCGTTAACCATTCGGAGACACCCGTTTGGTTGTACGGTAGCCGTACGTTACATGTTCGTTATTGATACGTTTCATCCTTTCCATATTCGGTGCAAGTACGTCGTCAGTTTGAATTTTTCTACCGGACTGACAACTTTGCCACCGTATACCACCGGATAACAAACATTTCTATCCGTTGATGTCCGGCACACCAATCCGGTCAAGTGTGACATGGGCATTAACGCATGGGTAAATATGAACACCGACCCTGTCACAGTAGCTACACTCTGTTATATATAAATTATTTGGTGGCTGGCCTGGATCTAACCTGTTTGCACAAGCATGAAGTCGGTTCTATAAGGTTTAAACTATATATAATTCGAGATAAGTTTACCTGCACATTCACACGTGTGTTGGGTGGGGTTAATCTGTACGCATGTTCCGCCATTGTAGCAGGGGTCAAGGTCACATGATCCAACAGTTGTCTCACATCGACGGCCGGTAAACCCTTTATAACAATGACTAAGATATGACCAGCAGTTTGTTTTGTTTCCGGTAAATAATTCCTCGAGTGAAACATTACCTGCGCATAACAAAGGAGTTATACGCAGGTAATGTTCACGAGGGGAATAAGTCCCATAAACAAAACAAGCTGTTGATTAGATGATATATGTGTATGTACAAATGTACTACCTCATGTTAAGACATACCATTAAAAGGTCATTTGTGTAAATGGTCCATTGTGAGTCAGTCAGTATACATTGACCAATTTAATCATGCAGTGCGCATTGGAATACAAACGTCATACATTCATTCAATCTGAACACATCGGGTTTATCAAATGAAAACACCTCTGAAATAATAGGGATGACGCCATATTGGTTCCCAGCGGAATGACGTCACTTCACGTTCGTGTTTAAAAATAGATCTTAAATGTGAAATCTAAAAAGTCGTTAAGTTTGATTGAGGAAACAACTTAACATGCCACAACAACAATTTTGCCATTTGGTATGAGTTACTGATAAAAAGATTATTTAAAAGGATGTCCAACCCTTCCATACACATTGAACTACTTAACTTGTACGCTTAGAAAATGTGTTGATTGGTGGATGCCGATTTACCCGAAAAATTATAACCCTACACTTATATCCGAGGTGTATTTCACAGCTCACGGAAATACCCGAGTAGTTCCGATTGACATTCATTTTCATTTGACGGGGAATTCCAAACCGTCGGGCCAACAAGAGTACTTCTAAAAGCATACATATCCTTGTCACTGGATATGGTCCGTTCTACTCCGCGTAGGGGAGAAAAACAGGGAACCAGGCATTTTCATGATTCTAACTGTAAATTATTTCTCATTCAAACTGAATAAATCCTTGAAAAAAAATGTATTAAAGTAATTTTATTTGTTATGGGTTCTTACATCACTTCAACAGTCTTTCAGTTATTTTGCGATGCCCGACTCTAAATGATGGAGGAAGACTCCATACTCAACTGCCCATAAGGGCCGGTCAAGCCGGGAAGAACCATTGGCATTCCGAAAGTCTGATGGGAGACTAACTCTCATGGCAATCCAAATGACGTCATCGGCATATAAACACGCGCAGAGTGGGTCATGCGGTTTCAAGTTCGATACTTTAACCACTATGTCACAAAGGCCCAGACGATTACATGATTTAGTATAGAACGTCCTGCGCTTGTCTTCATTTAATATATATGTATATACGAGCAAAGTGAATAGGATAAATAGCATGTATGAAACCAAATTGCGTGACTATATTCATTTTAAAGATCGGCGTTATAATGCATTTTGTCTTTAAAAAGAAGTACGGTGAGCATGTAACGTTTGGATGATGTAAGGAAATATTTACAGATTCCCGTATTTAAGCAAAATTCTTTGGCGTTTGACAGCGCATGTCCTAATTATAAAAGCAACTGAAGTATACCAACCAGTTCCCATAAAGCTCTGTACAAGATGCATTGCATGTCATATTCTAAGAGAATCCCTTCGGATATTCATCCCCATTGACGAAAAGTCATTCTAAATGTGCATGTTCAAAATGATGGCACGGAGAAATGTAAGTGTTGATACATTGTAACAAATCACAAACACTTCGGACGTGTTATGATTCGCATTGTCCCTAAAGATTTTAAAGGTATTTGCATAGTTGAAAGCGATGGTACGTCACAAATACTGCTAATCCTCTACAAGGGTATTATCGAAATATAACATATCATGTGCCTTCTGTAAATTATTTTCAAAGGCTTCAAAGTCTTTGATAAAGCATGCGAACATTGTATATTAACAAGGACACTATTCTTTCGCTACAGGTACAACAAGATAATGTCTTATAACGGAAATGCTCAAGCATTCAAACATGGGTTTGGTGATAACTAGATTATGCGTCGTTAAAGATTAACGAATATATCATACCTTCGCTGCAGGTACAGAAGAATTCATGTCTTATCACGGAACATACTCCACCATTCGAACAGGGGCTGGGTGTTAAACAAACATCACTGACTGTAGGGATGAAATTCAAACATAGGTTATTTAAAATCAATGTGATTGTTAAACGGGGAGTTTTCCACATTTTCATTGACAGAGGTAAAACATTTATAGACAAACCCTTCAGTTATGCTTCTTATACCACTTTTCCTTGAAAGTGTGCGTCGTTAAATCGACAAGATCACAGAACACTTTGTGTCAATAAGTAAAACTATAAATGGAAAAGGCGAGAAGTCTGATTTCTTTGAATTTGTAAAGCTTTCATTTTGAAGGATTTAACGTATTCTAGTTTGACTGAGGCGATACAGGCTGAGTAAGTTAAGTCAGTGGTACAACAATTATTAACATAATTTATTAGCGCATAAAATCAATTAATGCATTACTTACATCCATCTTTACAGTCCTGAGAACTCGTTGATCCAACAGTGGTCGTTACTTTGTCCGTATCACATTCCACACACACTTCCGCATTCCTGGATCCTTGGAAAAAGTGCTTTGGACATGGGTTGCAAGGCTCAAGTCCATCCGTGGAAAACTCTCCGACATTACATTCAGCTGGAAGGTAACCGACAAATATGAATTAAGAGCGCTTACAGAACTACGTGACATAATGTATGATATTCAGCTGGAAAGGTAAGCCGTCAAATACGAAATAAGAACGCATATGTAATAACGTGGGACAAATTTTGACATTCAGCTTGAAATTAACCGACAGATATGAAATAAGAACGCATATAAAGTTACGTGACGTAATGTATCAAATTCCGCTGGAAATGTAACCGACACGTATGAATCATAAATCGGTTTAACTATGTGTGAACTAATTACATGGAAAAGTAAGAAGTAATATAACTCTACATCAAAGGCTGGCCTTCATTCAAAATCCGAGATTTGAATATACCTTGGCGAAATGATAAATTCCTTCAAGTTCGATATGTATCCCTTTTCGAATTGTCTTTTTACATTGCATTCTACCAAATAGTGTACTATAATTATGCATGCGCTCTAGTTTGTCACATGCTGATTGTTTCAATTAGGACCATTTATATAGGAGACCGGATCAAGAAGTTATTTTGCAAAACTAATATCCATGTTTTGTTTCCGTCTTCAAACACACCAAACTGCAATGAGTATGCACCTTTACCTTGAAATTCGATCGGGATTGGTCTTATGGACTTGTTATCAAAAGTTTTCTTTTGTAACGGAGTTTATAGGAAGTCAGCAGTCACGCGTTAAGTTATGAACTTTAAAAGCATAAAGAGGGCTAACTAAAAGATGGCAATATGTTTTATTATGAGGGGAAATGGGGACGATATAGAACTTTGCATGGCGGGTAAAACCATTGACTTTCCTTAATTCGGTCGGGAGAAAACATATCCCCCACACACAGATGAACAATATAACGTCAAGAATTATTCTCTAACATCAATACCCTAAGTGCTCGCGAGTACAGTAGTACAACCTACCGAGACACTCGTCTGGAGACAGAGCCCCACTCGTCCTGGTGTGTGTGTTACTGGGGCACGGTGTGCACACGGTACTGCTAGTCCAATACGTGTCCCGTGGACAGTCTCTACAGGGCGCCTTCCCATCCGAACTGTACAATCCGCTTACACAGTCAGCTAAAAACAAAA
This sequence comes from Cerastoderma edule, assembly GCA_947846245.1. Classification (NCBI taxonomy): domain Eukaryota; kingdom Metazoa; phylum Mollusca; class Bivalvia; order Cardiida; family Cardiidae; genus Cerastoderma; species Cerastoderma edule. Next base: position 25,694,596 of record OX401409.1, read on the forward strand.
ACATAGAAGCAATGAATGTAACCCTTATAGTGCTGGAACCGGGAACAATCCCTACTAAGCACCTTCCCATCCGAACTGTACAAACCGCTTACACAGTCAGCTGAATAAAAAACACAGGCACAATTACTTTAACCCTTATAGTGATGAAACAGTCTCTACAGGGTTCCTTCCCATCCGAACTGCTCAAACTGCTTACACAGTCAGCTTTAAACAAACTACATCAGTAAATATAATAGATCTTGATCCAAATCAATACTTTGAACACAGATTAATCTTAACCCTTCCAGTACTGGAACCGACTTCTTCGTTATGCAAACAGGTTAGATCCAGACCAGCCGCCAAGTAAATTGGCGGCTGGCCTGTGATATAACCTGTATGCTACTTTGATTATCTTTCCTCAACAAAAAAACAACTATATAATTGTACATTTTTGTGCATCTCAAAGCATAACCTTTATGTATGTTACACGCATGTCACTATGATTAACTATGTGCTTACGTACTACAATGCATTCATCGAATCGTCGGATACTCTCGTCATACAAATAATATCGATTTACAATGTTGTAGTTATTATGTGATCCACTGATCATTAATGAATGAAGAAGACCCATTCTAAACTGTTTTTATGGTCGGTCGAGACGGATAGAACTATCGCCATTCCGCTATTCAACCGGGAGACCACCTTCCATTATAATCTTAATCTATCGTGATACGAACGAACTCAGTATTGGGCTTTGTGATTTCAAGTTCAATATACTAACCACTTAGCCACTAAGGCCCCCATTAAACTAAGCTACGGTGTGCATGTTGCTCCATGGTTCGACAAGGCACACTGTTGCAAACGTGTATGGTGTCCTCATTACCTCGTATTCGTTGTCAATACCTCGTATTCGTTGTCAATACCTCGTATTCGTTGACAATACCTCGCATTCGTTGTCAATACCTCGTATTCGTCGTAAACCAAACAAAACGAGATGAATTGTTTCAGAAGACGACCATTGTTAATGTACGTAAAATGAGGTAAATTCTATGTTCCAAAATACTTTACTGTTTTGATTTTACTTTATGCTTGTCATAACTTTATGTTAATATGTAAGCAACAACATGTATTTGTTACGCTTATAACCTTTTGAACATGAACTTGTTAATATAATGCACACATGTCATACACCTACCGTAGCATGATTTAAGATACATCAGACCCGTGGATAAGCTGTTGGTTCCGTCTGGACACGGGGTACACACATCCTTGTAGTACTCATCGTTATACGTTCCCGCAGGACAGGGAGAACAATCGAACCCGTCTCTAAACGTACCAGGGGGACACGCCACTGAAATAATCAAATAAATGTTGGTCATGAAGAAAGGTTTGGTATGTCTTTAAATGTACAAGGGGCATAGTTTAAATAATGCTGTTCTGAAATACAGTTGGCTACGTCTCTTAATAAACAGGGGGACAAACGTTTAAAATTTTCAAACAAATATTTTTTCGTAATATAAAGTTGAGTACGTCTCTAAATAAACAAGGGGGCAAACTTTTTGAAATAATCAAATTTTGTTCAAGAAGAATGGTTGCGTACGTTACGGGACGACTCACTTCATTCGGGTTGGGAGACGGAAGTGTACCAACGTGCAAATCACTGAAATAATCAAGCATATATTCATGAAGAGCGGATGAGCACGTCTCTAGATGGAACAGTTGATTGGAAAAACGGTTGAAATGCCCAAACACATGTACATATTTAACGTTTGGTTGAAGACGTTACTAAAATTAACAGATGGCAGGCTATCGAAACGTACAAGTATAAGACTTAGTACATATTGGATGGTTAACCCTTACAGTTGTGGAACCGACTTCAGGGTATAATACAGAAAATACGTGATGGATGTTATATCAAACATTTTAATGTATTTACGGATTTATCCTGATCATAAGTACTCTAATTCGTTACCTCGCCAAAATATGCTATATTTCAAAAGTATTTATGTCACCATTAAAGAAAATAATCCAGAGGCAGAGATTTCATTATGTTAACAAACACACACTTACAACATATATGCTTTGTTTCACTCTCTTCGGCAGCTGTTCCCGCATTTGAACAAGCGAATGAAGACCTTTGTTGATTGGTCGAAAATGATTTCAGCGTCGCTTGTGGGCATGTGTATGTTCCTGATCCACCCCCTGGAAGTATTTCGATCGTTGACACTGCTTCCTTCTTCTCACTTATTGCTCTAAAGATCTCAGTCTGACACAGCGTGTAGAGACTGTCTTGCAGCCCTTCTGGTCGGATGTCAACAGAGAGTACGGCAACCACGACACCCTGTAATAAACATGTTGTTTGTTCATTATATATGTTTTATAACATCGCTTATTGTTATATAAAAATAACTTTCTATATGAAAACGTTATTCTCAAGGACTCTAATGGTGCGATTTCCCGTGGAATTTCCTAATTTTCTGAGAAAGTATACGCACATGTGCAAAGTTTGTAAATGCAGGTAAGGGTCGGTCAAATACCTATTTTGTTGAATTGGACTCCCATACTTAATTTTGCCCTTAAAGATTGCCCTTCGACTTACACTCTAATGCCGATAGGTCTACCGACCTAAGCATTTACAAACATCAATGCGCGTATTTTTTCAGAAAAAGCCGGATTCACATTTTACCCCTCCCTATTAAGAGAGGACAAGGTGGTATCATTTAATTATTTCTCACAATTGAGCCTTTGTGTTTATTTTGGAAAATGAGGTGGATTAAGCGGGACATTTTGCACACAATAGTATACAAGTTATAAATGTAATGGCCGTCATATAAGTGTTATGTTATGTATCCTGAAAAAAGGTATAGCATACCAACCGTATAATAACAAGTCACATAGACACAATTTGATAAAAGAAATTAAGTTCCTTACCTCAGAATTAATTTGTGCATCGATGGCATTAATAGATGCCGGTGACACATCCAGTTGCTCAGAGATACCCTTGCACAGTTCGGTGAAACCATTGGTTACCGTGATTAGGTTGTTTGATGTGCGGATCTGGTCCTCGTATAACGCGCCACAACTTTCGTCCGCCCGTACGGAGGTAGACAACACGTACTCAAACTCACTCACCACTCGGTAAAACGCAAGGTCTTTTGCTGGAATAGATATTTGAGGTTATTTCGACTATGTCTGAACACTTTGGATGTTACGAGAAAAATTGTTAAGAGAAATGAGGAACAGACATCACCCAAACAAATGATCAAAAGAGACAAATACTTATGATAAAAAGCGCAGTTTATAAAAAAAGAAAAAAAGTCTTAGTTTATTTGCAAAAAAAGGATAATCTATTCATTATGAGCAGACTATTTCCTTTGGCAACTATGCTTGTATCCCAGCTGCTGATACAAGATGGATGTAAATATCTACCTACATCTCAAACCCAAAGGATTAATCAGTATAAAAATGTTGTCTGTTCCTAAGTGCAATTCCATTCCTGATAACCATTGACATTCGGGAAAAACGACTTTAAATTCATTTTCAACGAAAAAGGCGCCTTTTTTCAGTCATTTGAATGTACATGTGCATCCATCATTGTTCTTGGCAATTTGATTTATCTCTTCGTTTCCCCATGCTGTAATCGAACACACAAACGAGCATACATAAAGGTTTGTAATATCGATTAAGGGTACACGTATACATCAAAGTGTTCCCCTGGTTTTTTGTTTGTATCATCTCTCACCTCTCATTATTTTATTCAAATGGGGAAAACAACAGTTGATTATATATGACATAGAGCAGTACTAGTGGAGACATTCTTGAACCATGTAAAGATGCGCCTACAGCAGTGATATGATTGGAACGCTGGTGAAGAAAAAGCTCATAGCCCCCATTCGAACCCACCAAAAGGTATTTCGATCCTTGTAAGAGTCAACGTGTGTTAAGCCTTGGGTCCAGGCCCGTGCATATACCGCTAACGGGGTATACGCACGGGCCGGGACCCAAGGCTAAATGAATGAGGGTGTTTACCCATCCTGTTCAGGGATCTACGTCATCAGCAACAGCAGACGAAGCGCACCTGTCGAACAAAATGGGTGTTTACCTGTACAAATCGGCATATCACGTGACCATTCCCCGCCAAAAGAGCATGAGACATACAGCGCCATGGCAGTCGGGTCCTCATAGAACACGTAGTTATCTGAGCACGTGATTTCGCACGAATTGCCGAGCTGTGTTGTTTGACAATCGACGACTCCATTATAAACATGCAGGGTGTCTGCATTGCATTTCGGGGCTGAAAAGCAAACAACATAACGTAACATAGATTTATTGAGACTCTAAGCCCACAGGCTTAAAAAGTCAGAGAGGATATCTGGGAAATGTGAAAAGGTAAAGGTATAAAGTTTTTACCCTGTTTATGTATATGTGGTAACATGTTTTATTGTTCGAATTGGGACGGACCCAGTAGACAGTCTGGTGCGGGTTCTGCCTTGCCTAACTGACAATGCAGCACAAAAATAAACAAGAACAATTTATTTTCTCGTGTTTATTTTTCTTTAACAAATATAGTATTCGTTGGTTTAAATTAAAGAAACGATCTTTTCAACTGAAATAAAAGTGCACGTCTTACTTCCGGTCTTTTGTTCTCAATAATCGTAGTACTTAGTCATAATCATATCATACCTTTAACATTTTTCAAGAGTGTATGAAAAAAGGGAATACATGTGACATAAGTCTTGTCTTTCTTCTTTAAACAAAAAGGGGTACATATTTAATCCAATAGAATAAACAAACGTCAAATCAAATTAAGCTGGTTGCAATTCCAGTCTTTCTTTAAACAAAAAGGGGTACATATTTAATCCAATAGAATAAACAAACGTCAAATCAAATTAAGCTGGTTGCAATTCCAGTCTTTCTTTAAACAAAAAGGGGTACATATTTAATCCAATAGAATAAACAAACGTCAAATCAAATTAAGCTCGTTGCAATTCCAGTCTTTCGTTCTTGATATGCTTCATACCAGTTAATTTTCGACTGGCCTGTGATCTACCCTGTTTGCTACTCTGAGTATCTTCCCTCAACAAAATTAAGCAGATATTTAAGGTTTTGGAAAGCAAACGACACCAAAATCTTTTATAAGAAAAATACCCAGAAGTCTAAGGATTGAACAAAATTAAGGTATTAAAAGTAGGCTTGGCCAATGGCATGAGATACTCATTTGTAGCAATAAGAACGCTTTAAACTAATTCGTGTGGATATGAAAGTTGTTAAACCTTATACATTTCATGACAACAGATTTATCTACATCAAAATGTAATGTTTCACATGAACCCTACCTATAATTTTCATCTGATTCCTACATGTTCCCATATTGTTGGAGTCATCGGTACTGACGAACTGTATGACGGGGTTCGAACCCACGTCTGTATAGCCTGCAGGCACGCTGGTGGGTATACTGCGTATTTCCGTCAGGGGATCGTCGGTGGTGACATACTGTAAGGGGTCAACCACATTACCCGGGGTAGCCGTTATTACGGGTGGGAGCCCACAGGTTAGCTTTGGGCTCGTCACATCTGAGGGAAGGTTTAATACATGGATATATTATTTAACTTGTATGGGATTATCGCCTTTTTACCACCTGCAGACGACTTTTTTTTCACTTGAAGCAGATGACTTAAGAAAAGCTTTGTTAACCTCTGAAAGAAACTTTCAGTTATGCTGTGGTGAAATGTGAATAGGTTAAGAAAACTTTCTGGCAAAAGGAATAATTGCTTGGGACAAGCAATCTCACCTTTTGCCACAATGCTGATTGAAAGTAATCCGCTGCAAGACGCAAAAATGTGGCTTTAGGTGGTAATGTGTATAGATTTGTCAGTAAAAATTAACAACATTTCCACTGAAAAACTGGTAAAAATCGTTGTGATGAAACATATAAGAATTCAAAATGCCCCTTTTGTTTTCTTTTCAGCTTCTGCAGACTTGTCAAAGTTCACCAATATGGCACTTATCAAACTAATTTTACTGAATACCCGAGAAAAGGATCACAATCCCTAATCCTAAAGAGTTAATATTCCCTAGGAAAAATGTACGTTCCTGTTAAACTTAAAAAGAAACAAAACATTCATTAAGGTTTGGTATCGTAACGCCTATTTCTGAATAATTTTGGTCAATTCTACATCGAATTGAAATTCCAGTGTACTTAAAACATTCAACAAGTACCGGAATTCATCTTAAAAATGGAAAAAAAGAACACTAACACTAAGGACATCGTTACCTTCAATGGTGATTCTAAAGGAGCAAACTGCCTGGTTTCCAGCAAAATCTGCGGCCAGGTAGTTAGCATTGAGCGATACGAACGCCGTGGTTCCCGGCTGTAGATTATCCGGAAATACCCTCAATGTGTTCACTGCAGTGTTATCGGACACGCTGGGTACCGTGAAGTCGATACGGCCATAGCTTCGTACAGTCATGTCCAGGGGACAGTTGGTGAAAACAGGCGGGGTCTGATCTGTGGGTTAGACGTGCGTTAAGCTTGTAGTTTTAGATAACCCCACATGTCTGTCTTACTATCAACTTTTCAAACACTCATTCGTACATGAAGAATATTTAAACTTTATTCATGACATTGAATTTAGAAAATCACTTTGTAAATTCAGAACGTCAAACACATAATTTAGAGATAGAAACAGACACATAGAGAAATGTACAGAGAATAGAGAGAATATGTGAATTGTGTAATCAAGATTCAGTTAAAAATGAGTAACATTTCCTTCTAGTTTGTCCTTTATCATGATATACACAAACGTAATTGTAAATGTGGCTAAATATATTCATACAGAATTATTTTGAGAAAAAACTTTCTTTGCACTTCAAAACTTCGTTAAATGTTACTCATTACTTATATAGTGTACTATCATAACATTATTATAAGTTTGAAATCAACTTTGTTATTTTTGATATGCAAATAACATTGCATGACATTGTAACTAATTGCAAAGTGATGTATTGTACTATGTGATGGTTTAGCGATAGTTCTTGCAAACTTCTTGAATGATTAAACGTTCGAAAAATTACAGAATAGTTATGCATTGACTTTATGATAAGTTATCCTTTCTGCCCTATATATATTCCTATAAGCCTATCGATTATACATTGGATTTATCTAAAACATAGTTATTATTTTCATAATGGCGATGTCAAAAAGTGAAAAAGTTCCTGCATCGGTTAAAACGGACAATGTTCGTTCATAAGAATCGTGATTAACATTTAGTTACTTGAGGAAATATTATACATGTCGATATGACAACAGAGGTTTGTAATACATTTATTTGCATAAAACTGCAATGAACGAAACCCAAATCGAATAAGAAAATGATAGGAATTTCCCACAGCCTAAATTTCCAATTCGGATACATTTGTCACAACAAATACGTCTTTTCAAAAACGTCTTTAGATAAAAGTATCAAGAATATTATATCATACAAGATATAACTGTAACTCTAAAACCATAAACGCTTAAAAAATGAATGAGTTTATGATGAACAGAATGCAGACGACACGAGTTGGTTGTAAGCTTTAGCATAATAACACAGTATAAAAAAAAATCGTACAATAGAAACAATAAAAATTTATTTCTTAACATGCAAATATATATAAAATTCAACTGTCTATGAAATACATCTGTCTATACACATACAACTATATATAAGATACATCTATCTGTAAACATAAAAACTTAAAACATACAACTATCTGTAAACATACAACTATCCATAAACACACAGCAATCTGTAAACATACCGACACATTGTGGTAGCGGACCGTCCCAGTTCATGACGTTACCGTTGGGACGACACGTTACGTCCGCGTTAGGAGACGGTAAGTAGCCATCTTTAACACAACTGAACGTCGCTACACTTCCGTTCTGGACGGTGGGTATCCCGGTACCATAGTTACCCCAGGTGGTCAGTGTGGTCAAACCGTTCGCCGGATAACCTGGGTCCGGACATTGTCCACCTTTAATGAAATAGTTATTCATTATGAATTTATCATTTTTAAATGACTAGTTATTTAATCCTTAGAGTGCTGGGAAATTTTCTGAAATTAGACTCTTGTGTTGTCTGCTTTCGAAAACCTAAAATATATGCTTAATTTTGTTAAAGAAAGATACCAACCTGTTCACATAAGCATGAAGTCGGTTCAAGCACTTTAAGGGTTAAGATAGCTGACTAAAGTAGCACCAAAAGGGGCTTTAGTCGATACATATCTTAAAAATCCCTTTATACAGATGTATACTATGTTAGATATAGTTATATAGTATGTAACATAGATATATTTTGGAGATATGCATAGATTAAAGCCCCTTTGGTAGAACCAATATAAGTCATTTCTCAATTTTCATGAATGTTTCATTCTACATCTACCTATTATATGTCTGAGTTCTGATTTGTGGAAGGGCATTAAACTTCACAAATTAATCTCCCCTTGCTATCAAGATTTTGACATTTTATTTTTCAAGTTTGTACCGGAGATAGTTGTTAATAAAGAAATAACGTATTCTTGTGTTTATTTCTGAACCGTTAAATTGAGAAATCTGTCAGGTCTTTATTCTAAATAAGTTTAGCACAAGAGAGATCACTGTGAGGGGTTTGGGAGTGCATACGCAATGGTTCTGCATTTCGGACGAATCTTTCATAACTCACGCAGTTGAAATTATGAAAGCTTTCAAAACCATGTAATAATTTCTTTTATGAAATCAAATAACATTGATTCTAGATACATCGTCGATCTTAATCTTTAGACATAACGAAAGGTATCCTTTTGTCGTCACTCATGAATGTGTGTATTTATTGAATATGTATCGTGTAGTATTGACCGGTGGCCTGCACAAGGAAATGAACCGAAATATTGCAGAGATATTACGCATATCTTTCCCTAAGTCGTCATCTGTAAAGTTGACAAAACGCAAACAAAATATTGCGACTGTTGAAGAAAAAGACCATAACCGCTTAATTAAAATATAAGGGATGAAGGCTATCAAACGACGGACAAACATTGCAGATTTACGGTTGTTTGTGGAGCCTTCACTGTGGCAACGCAATCTATCACGTGTGAAACATTTATCCCGGATCATCAGGATCACTTTAAAATTTTATAAATGATACTCCCCGCCTTCCATAGGGTCCCGGACACTTCCGGATGAGCCAGGATGGACAAGGACAAACAGGGTTCACCAAGGTTGGTGCAAGGGTTAGAGGCCGGTTCATCCTGGTGGGAATTTTGACCTCATATGCTACTGGGAACTTAGGCAACAACAAGACAAATGTATCTGTTTGATGCGGGTGATTTATTCAACAATATCCTGTCTCATGTGCAATTTACGGACCTATTACAGGGTACCGTTTAACCTGTTGATTACTGGCATTTACAATATAGAATGCGTTTAGTTGAGGTTACGGGACAAACAGAATAAATGGTTGGTGGTTTTGAATAACAGAGTGTTGTTTAACATTTGTGATATTCGGCATTTACCATGATATAAATGGTTGGGTCTTTAAATAGGAAAGGTCATTGGGCCTGCCTTCGAATAATTATCCGTTTCGCCTTTGGCTAACGGATAAGTGTTTATACGCCTTGCCCGATAACATTCCACAAACCCAACCATCTATTCTCTATTATTTATGAAGCGGACTGAATACCATTCTACAATACGATACCTTCACAATGCAGAGAGCCAAAGTCCCAGACTCCCTGTTCATTACATATCACGATAAACGGTGCCCATATTGATCCGGTTCCTTTCCGCACGAACTGGGGCTTGCACTCAAACGGTATGGTACAGTTGTAGGTTGTACATAAGGTCACAAAGTCCTGCATTCCGTCTGGCTGGGGAACTGGTCCGCAATCCGTGTCTGTGGATGACATAGATTTATTTTTAACTTTTGGTAGGGTCAGGTTTCGGTTTGTGAAAAATATACCAAGTGGATCCCTTTATTTTGCCATCAATTGGTATGTAAGATAAGGGAGGGACCTCCCCTCTACGTATCAAGAATAAATAAAACTGAGACCAACAGTCCATTTAACACTTAACCAAAAAGGGCCATTGTTTTTGTTCGGTTTTCTTTTTTTTTGATTGGTATTAAGTTCATTTGAATTATTTTGACAAGAACAGTTTGGCACAGTAAGAAATTTCATCCCAAGTTAAATGATGCAGATGACAACGAGACGATTGTAAGGACTACAAACAAAATGGGATTTTCCCATACATTGTTTTTTCTATGTTGTTGTCCTTTTTATCAAGACTTCTGATTGAAAGAGTTAACTATGTTTGTCTTTGCAGTCTTTGTAGTCTTTTATATCAAAGAACTTTTGCAGCCTTAAAGGCACAAAAAAGGAGAGGAGTACAATTAAATTACTGAAAAAATATATGGAGTTCTTTTATCATGTTCATACAATTCATGAGAATTAATTTACGAATGCATTGATACCCTATTACATAGACTTCTTTAATATAAGTTATTTTGTGCTTGAAACATAGTTGTCTCCAATTCAATCATCTTTATCAACAACCTGTTCGTTTACATATTCAAAAGAACGAATTCTGATTGGTCAGTTCAAACATTTGAGTAACAACTGTTAAGGTCAGGGGTAAACAAATCACACAATCTGAATTATTAAACTGGTTAATCTGGGTTTTTTCTTGTTGGCTGTCACGTTTAAGTTGTGCTGATGTTTTTTTTGTGATAACTATTTGAACCTTACCAAACAAAATTATATAGTTTGATATAGCATTTCTCTCCTTTTATATGCCTTTAAGACGTTAGTATAGTTTTTTCGTATTGTGTCGCATCGCTCTTATAGACCTGAACAATTGAACTTTCATAGAAATTAAGCAAAGTTCTCGTAAAGTGCAGTGTTACATTTGCGCTTTGGTTTCCGAATTCAGTATTTATAGCAAAATTTCTTCTTCCAAATCAATAGGTCAAAGAAACCCTCAAATCAAAACAACGTTATCAACCCTTTACCAGAAGAATTTGTCGACTGTCCCAAATAGACATAATTTGCAGACGACATTGCAGAATGTGGTGGAAGTGATATATTATCTTCTGATAGGGTAGAAAACATCGTGGGAAAAGGAGAAATTGCTCGTTAAGAGCAATTTCTCCATTTCCCACAATGTTTTCCATAGTCGTCTGCAACAAACTAATCAAATGTCGTTATTGTTTGGGTTAACTACGAGTTTTTTTACCTGGACACTGTAATTCCGGACCGAAGGTTTTGTATGTCTGTGACACCTTGTCGAAGCCACACGGTCTCTCCAGTACTTTGATTTCACCGTTCAGCATGGTACAGCGTAGAGAGTATCTGTCACCGTATGTGATTGGGCCTTGAGGTTGGACTTCCGTGTTTGTAAACGTCTCATTACAAAACGCGGCTGAAATGGTTAAGAACATCGTTCCTCTGTACTTAAACGCAAACACAAGATATACCATTTACTTGTTTAACGCATGCACAGTAGAAGTTCTTAGAAGCTATTGTTACATAAGGCGAAGCTTTCCTTTTGTTTCATTGTTGTTCATTAGAAGAGTGCTACTCGTGCTGAACTATTGTATATGTTCTATCCAATTTGCTACAGTAAGAAAAAGGTTGAAAAAGGAGGAAAAGGAAAAACAAATGAAAATGAATACAAAATTGAACAATTTCTTTATTTACATATACACCCTACATAGCAGAGTACATACAGGCACATGCATAACACACAGAACAGTACATGTTCTCTTTTAAATCGTCAAACTTCTTGAAACACGATCGGAAACGTTTATTTTTTTAAAGAAGTCCGTCACTTTGCTTTGGCGATGATGCTCGTCGACATGGTCTTGGAGAAGTTTCACCATTCCCCACAGCTGGTCCAGTGTGCGCTGCCTGTCTTGCCGGTTAAAGCCAGTGTCTGTCTGCTCGAAATAGGAGATGACCTTAGTATGAGCAGCCATTGCTTCCTTGATGGTAACGTTAGCGCAGGGTTGGTCGTCTGGGACGTCAGAGTTGTCGTCATTCACGTCTTACTGCTCTGTCGTGCCCTTGACAAGGGAAAGTGTGTCCCCGTGGTGTAGTTTAGAGCGCATGCTTGTTGGCTTGCAGGTGACGTTAACGCAGGGTTTATTGTTTGGGATGTCGGAACTGGCATCATGCATGTCTGGCTGTTCTGTCCCATCGCCTGCAATGGAAAGAATGTCCCCGTGTCGTAGTTTAGAGCGCTTGTTTGCAGGCGTTGACATGGATTTGGTGCACTTCGTATTTTCGGCGAGGTATCAAAGTTGTGTTTTGTACAGCAGTAGAATTTGGAATGGTTTAACACTTCATGACTCTATGTTTTTATTTCGTTAAATAATAAAACTGTGATTGCAAACTGGTAATAATTGTAAATTCGCAGATAATCTAAAGTGATTAACAAATTAGCGGATGTGGTAAGGTTTGATACCATAATTTTAATTGGTCGCTAATTCAGCTCGTCAAAGAACATTTCAGAACATCAAACCTCACACAAAGCACGTAATTTTCACCTCTACATGTATTTATAAGCATCCCATCCGATTGCTTTTCGGTTCTCAATTCGAACGAGGGTTAATAACTAGTACGGTAAGACGCATTCTTGGGTGAAACCAACATACCCTACTTCCACTCTGGGGTTTTATAACCCTTGTAAGATAACCTTCATTTATAGCATCAGTGCACCAGTTAAGAGAATCATTTTGAAAGCGAATAACTTTTATCAAACCGTTGTGTTGAAAGTACTTGTCAGTATCGTCTTAGTGAAACAACAACAAAGGTTTTGTTTATCAATTCAAAGTTACTGTTTTTATTCCGTTCGTTCCTTGCCCTGATCTCTACCAATGCACCAAAATCATTTTCGCAGTCAAGCCATTCATTAACTGGTCCAAATATATATTAGAAGTATCCGCTTAGGGTACTGGAAAAGAACCTAATAAGCGTTTGCTTTCGTTCTTATCCATTTCATCTGTGTTATATTACTTGATATTTATGTATATTGTGTATAAATTGATGAATTAACTATGTTTAAACTAAAGTAGAAGTATCCAAACATTCACGGAACTCTTGTCTTCTCTGAGGCATTGAGTGGACACCATTGTCATGATAAGATAAATTACTCATCAGGAGCAGATTTTTGTTCACTATTCTTTTGCAGTAATATTGCAGACGTGACAAAGTGATGATTACGGAAAAAAGTAGTTAATTTGTCCTACATGAAACCCACAAACATGTTTTAGGTCCATCACGGTTTATTTCTCTGCTCGAATTGTCAATTATCAATGCTCTCCGATTGCCTCATGTTTATTCAAAGTTTGTGTTTGTGTGACTTAGTCAACCTTTGCCCTATAACCACACACAGCTATTGAGATTATCAAACGATTTATATCCGCGGATATTTCCTGCGTGACTTAAGGTACTGTAAATCACTATTTTATAAGGTGCTTGAGTGTCAAAGTTTTATGATGCAGCGTTCATGGGCTCCATAAAATCATTACTTTATAGATACCGTCAATAGATGCTAGTTAGCTTTTGTTAAACGAAATAACGGAACTTAGGAAAAAAATTCCATTCTTCATTTACTTAAAAAGAAATAAAAAGAGGAACTTAATATGAGGATGTTCTTTAAGTATATATTAGTGCTTTTTCTTGGATATGTTCCTTCCGTATCAGGTAAAACTTTCCCTTTTTATCCTTAATCGCTCGGACAGAACTGCTACACAATCATGAAATGCAGCATAATTGTGACATTTTAAATACCTTAAATATCCTTATAGTCCTGGAACCGACGTAAGGCTTATGTGAACAATAATGATAATAATAATAATAATAATAATAATAATAATAATAATAATAATAATAATAATAATAATAATAATAATAAATACTTTATTTAACGAGGAAACCTATTTGACAATTTAAACTGACAATCTTCCATAAGATCCTCAACAATGAACAAGTGAACAATAAAACTAAAAGGCTAAGGACAATTAAGGTATTTTGGCCCATATGTCGTCTCACAGTGAGGTATCAATATGTCTGAGAAAGGTATAAGGAGCAGTGAGAAACAAACGATCTTAAAAACTAAATGAAAGATGAAGACAACTTATCAAGCAAATTAATACTTGTCAAACACATTTGATACCCCACTAAAACACCACAAGTGCCAGAATACCCTGTAAGAACATACTATTCAAAGACATCGGCTTTCTTTAAATGAAAGACCTTTAACCCCCAACACAATATGTATATATATTTACGAACATTAACTGGTGGATTCCACAATGGAACTGTTCGTTTATCATGTAACAGCCGTAGTTGTTTCAAATTAGGATGGCTTCACAAAATGTAAGTATAAAGATTTCAATTGTTGGACAGAGGAAGAGTTTTGTATATAATGAGGAATAGAATTCCATTTTGAAGTACCAGAGAAAACAAAAGTGTGTCGAAATAACTCCGAATTTGGTTTAGGGCTATATAATTGATAAGTAGTCGACGAGCGTAGCAGTCGTGAATGTATGTCTGCAGTGAATGTAAACGCAGTTTTTAAATAATCAGGCCCATTTCCTCTTAGAGTTTTGTACATTTGAACAGGTTGGGTCCAGGCCAGCCGCCAAGTAAAATTGGCGACTGGCATGTAATCTAACCTGTTCGCTACTCTGAGTATCATTCCTCATTAAAATTAAGCAGATATTTAAGGTTGGAAAGCAGACGACACAGAAATATATGTTTAGAAAATTACCCAGCATTCTATGGTTAAACAGGCTGACAGGCAGAATGTAAGAAATGTCCTTTGTTGCCGATACTTTATTTTCATGAGAGTTTTGTCTCTTGCAAATATTTTTGTCGACGTATTTTTTTCTTTTTATTCCATTATTTTCAAATAATTAAAGCCCACATTTTCACAACTGTTTAAATCTCACGGGATCTATTTACCTTGATGCATCATAACCATGCGTAAGTCGTAAATGAAGGTTCCCGGACTACCATCCTTTACTACTTCTTTTTATCTTTGTATCAACACTCTTGGTTTGAACATAGTTTTCTTTTTTTTTCAAGAAAGTAAAACCATCATATACATTACAAATGATTTAGTGAAACCCTGAAACCGATTGGAACGGAAGCTAAAAGCTTGTAAAGTGTCCCTCCTTGATGGAGACATACACGTTGTGTTTGTATATGTATTTATGTGTGTATATGTATGTATATGTATGTATATATATATATATATGCAAGTGATATGTATCTATGAAAATATTGTGTTAAGCGACCTCATAGTTCAAAGTATTGTTTTGTGATTCGTTTAACGCGCATTTGATTCAAGTTTATCCTTAAACTTTCTCTTTAAACCCGTTATCATATGTATTTTCTCAATGGAATGACAAATAGAGAGATAATGATATAGGGAGATAGTGATATATGAAAGATGATATAGAGGAAGAGATAGAGAGGTAGAAATAGAGAGGTAGATATAGAGAGGTAGAGACCAGTGAGAATTACAAAGCAGCCGCCCCGTTTACATTATGTTTCATGTTATTTTAACCTCATGTCTTCTGTAAAAGGAATTGAGTGAAATAAAGATTTTGTATTGTATTGTATTCTATTGTGTACAATGTAAAAATGTTAAAGGTTGTTTTGAAGGTACGTGTTACTGTAACAAAAGGAAGAAACATAATATATTGGAGTAGTATGAGTATAATGATGATTTAATTGATATCCAAACAGTTCTAGTGACGAAAAATGTCAATACATGAACATATTCATAGATTATGCAATAGTATTGAGATCATTCTAAACAAAAAGCAATTCTTATAAGATGCCTTACTGTCGGTATCTGGAGGATGAATTTTAAAGGATTATCATAAACAAACATATGGGCCGCGTCACGCGAAAAGGGGCACTCGGACATAAATAAAAACCACTGACTCAGCTCTTTCTTAGCGCTATTATTCCAGCATCTAGTCACGACAGTTATCATTTGTATTTATCTAAAGGTACAACTTGATGTCCTCTAACATGGCAAACAGTGTAGCCCCAGACCAGCCGACACGTCAGTGACGTGGCGGCTGGTCTGGGGCTACACTGTTTGCTATGTCCGAGTGCCCCTTTTCCCGTGACGTGGCCCATATGGTAACCGGGATTTCAAAGCAATTGAAATGAATTAAATACACTGCATGAGACACATTGAGCACTATTTACATGTCCTTCCAGAGGCCGTGAAAATGACATTGACCCCGTCCAATGTCGTGATAGGGGGCGGGTCAGTGGACCCGACAACACCCCCTGTTGGTTCCACGCAGTATCTAACAATGGAGTGCACGCCCGAGGGAACCAGCTCTATAAACACGATCTACTCTCTGTACATCAAGCGCAAACGTCCTACGACAAACGTTTACACAGAGTTTGCTAGGATCGACTTGGGCAGTAACCAGGCACAGCTGTTCGACAACGCTCCCCAGGATATCCGGAACAAAAACCCGTTGTTGGACGGCCAGATCAGCAACAACGACCTGTATTCCAGTAAGCTCCGGGTTCGATTTCTGATGTCGAGTCTCGATTGTGTGGATGAGGCGTCCTACCAATGCGAGATGAACTATTTACCGATTAACTCGGGAAGTCTGAAGGTGTCGAATAGTCAGAACTTACTCGTGACTGGTAAGTAATCAAAACAATACAAAATAATACAAAATCTTTATTTCACTCAATACTTTAACTGAACAGAAAACATGAGGATAAAATAACATGAACATAATGTAAACGAGGCATCTGTCATATACCACTATCTCTCCATTTTTCATTCGACCGAAACAGGACTATTCAAGACAATACTAGCATGCGAAGGTCCTGTTTGTTGGTGCTCTCGTTTACAATTTGCAAGGGTACAAGCTAATGGGACCCTGCCAATCTGTTCCATTACTTCAATGTTAATTCTCTCAGTTTATGCATTTTTGATTTATTTTGGTGTGTCGCTGTGTATGTCAGGGGCTGTATATCGATGATTTAAACAGTTGATCTCAGCTATTGTCCGACGCCATGTATTCCTTTTTGCATATGCTTATATTTAAGTTTGAAGTCCATTTGTACGTTCAAATAATCTTAAATATCTTATGGTATGTCTTTACGAATCTTCATCGGAACATAAGATAACATCAAGTTTGTATACTCGAACTTTTTTTGATACCCTTAAGATAGGCGTTGTCCGTTTCTACCTATAATTATCACACTCAAGTCCAAAACATAAGATATACCTGTCTTTTTGTGCTCTTTTGATGCCTTGTACCATGCACATTTGTTTGTACACAACATAAAACAAACTCAAAGCTTTCTATGTTGCAGTTATGCCCGGTAGTCTACAGATAGTCGGAGCTCGTTTTGACGGATTTTTCTCGAATCCTATACAGAATATGACCATCCTACAGACGAATACTCAATACGAGTTCACGTGTACTGGCGACATTGGCTCCTCAGATTCGACAATTATACAGTGGTATCGCAAGATGCCTCCTTATACGCTGGGAATGTATCAGGTAGGGCATAGGGCATTGTACCTATTGTTTTAACCCTTTTCCGCATTTTTAGTTTGGGAAAAGTAACAGCAGATGGCAGAATCCAAAAGTTATAATATAATCGGGGTAAACCACTTTCGTGACAAAATTATGAATTGCTCGATAAGAGCAATGAAACATACTGTCACAATTGTTTTATAACACATCAGTAGCAGATGGGGCGAGTTGTACTACCGAGTAAAGATTTTAACCTTTCCCAAATCCCGACCATTCACCAAGTCTTTCTTGACGAGTCTTGAGTATGCCAACAGTTGAAAAGCTCAATATCTTGTTCAACAGTTCAATACGAATGTTGTTGTTTTTTTGTTTTACGAGAAATAAATCGTCGTATGAACTCATCATATTTTTATCACCGGAAGTTGTGCAAATCTTATAAAAAGGATCCTTCTACATAAGATGTGTTTTCTTAATGACTTGATTGCGGGGAATGTAACTAAAATGTATCTCATTAGGTACGCATGATATTTGCTCATGATTCCCTGTATACAATTTATCCTGTCACTAGTGTCATTTTGGGATCGATAACTAGGTGCCGTATAACATTTGTGATATCCGGCACTAGCCATATAATACATGCACGTGACGAATCATGACGTCATAAGAACGACATGACGTCATATTTACATCATTCTCTACTTATTTTTGTCCTTTTCCCTCGTGTTTTATTTTAATCGTTTTTCTTTTAAAGAATACATAAAGGTAATCGAATAAATAGAATAGATAGTTGGTGTCTTTGAATGGGAAATGTTATCGGGCTCGGCTTCGGATTATTATTCGTTTCGCCTTCGGCTCACCGAATAATATTCCTAAGCCTTGCCCGATAACATTTCCGATTCACGACACCAACCATCTATTCTCTATGTATATCATACTTCTTGTAATGTCCTGGCGGGACTGCATATTTGATAGCATAAGCTGATTCTGGTAAGAAAGGCGTGATTAAAAAAAAAAGAACTTAATGCAGAATATTTTTTAAACCATTATCAGTATAGCGCTGATTGACAGGTTACCTACGAAGTCTGATGTAAAACATCAGACAGGCGTCATCGAAATATTATTCGTTTTGCGCTTCTTAACCCCTACTTTATTATCTACTCACTTCCGCTCGACATGAGCAGGTACTCATTTTGTCACAAATAGTCTATCACAAACTTCTTTTCCTTAATATGATTATCTCTTGGATTATTTTCTATTTGCCCCAGTCGCAAAAACTCACACAGGGGAAGTTGTAAAATGTTTCAAAGAATTACAAACGTTTCCAATTTTTGATTTCATTGATTAAATGTCTACTTTTTTATCCAAAATCAGCCAGTGACACTAACAAATCCAACCGACAATATCGACAATGGAAACCCTATCGTCACCATATGTCATTATTCGAGAACGTCAAAGTTACGATACACACCAACCAATCAGAACGAAGCTCTCATCATGCGCTGTCAAATACAAACACAGACCAATTATGGACAGCCTGTCACAGCAATGTCTCAGGAGTTTCATTTAGCATCGGGTGAGTTTCCCGCCATTATGGAGGCTTAAACCCATTCCCAAACAACAAAATTTCGACTGTCCCAAATTGAAAGATTTTGCAGACCACATTTCAAAATTTGATGAAATTTGAAAATAATCTTTTGATAGGACAGAAAACATTGTGGGAAAAGGAGAAATTTTCCCACAATGTTTTCTAGAGTCGTCTTCAACAAAGTGGTTAAATGTCGTTATTGTTTGGGAAAGGGTTAACCCTTGTAGTGCTGGAACCGACTTCATGATTATGCTAACATGTTAGATCTAGGCCAGCCGCCAAGTAAAGTGGCGGTTGGCCTATGATCTTACCTGTATGCTACCCTGAGTATCTTTCCTCATCAAAATTAAGCAAATATTAAAGGTTTTGGAAACGAAACGACACAAAATATCTTTTTAGAAAATCACCCAGCATTCTTAGGGTTAATGTAGTAATGTTAAATGGTCGAGTGGCATTTTTGAGCAAAATACGCTAGCGGATGTTAAAGCGATGTCAACCTTTCTTTTTTTGAATATGTCCAATATGCCAATTGTTTTTTAGAAAAAAAGGTTAATAGATATGTAATGGAGTACTTGAAATCATTCAAGTTACTGATTTCCTTAATCCAATGCGATTCTATTTATTTCTTCTTTCCTCGGAATTGTATGTGCTCTTTATACATTTCATATCAACTCTCTTTTGATATCTATTAAATATTGTCTACATAAACATCAATTTTAAAATGATGCCAATGACATTACGAAGAATTGACTTTGAATGTGACCATTTAGTTATCTTTTTTGAAAACAGAATGTTCACTTAATTGGAAGATTGATTAAGAACAATGTTTGGCGTTGTGACTCGTTCGTTTTGACCATGTGATGTTAGTATGTAAGTGTGTGCAATGTCAAGAAACATACATCCGAATAAAATGTTTATCCTCGTACTCTAAAGATGTCGTAAGCTATTAATCAAGAATGTTTCAAATTGCTTACAAGGGTAATATCATAATGATTTGTCTTTTTCTTGTCACGGTATACAATAAAGTATATTATTATAAATAATAATGTAAATGGGCTTACGTAAATCATACTTTCTATGGTTTGAATTATATCATAATTTGCACTCATGTTGTCAACAAAATATAGGTTGGTTTATTTCTATTCGTTCGGGCACGCATGTTTCCAACCAAATCGATTATCATATCAATAAACATTCTGCCATCACTTAGTTTTCTCTCAAATCCACATAATTTTAAAGATATAAACATAGGACAGACACCACCCTGTTTGTAAAATCCAAACAATATAACAACCCTGAATTTACCTTTTCTCGTTTTACAGCGTTCACATCCGGACACAGCCGAAACATCCCACGATCACCAGTGATCGTACTGATGGTGAAGACACTATGTGTGACGTTATTGATGACAAGATAATTCCTAGAAAGTTCTACACATGTAACCATATCTACTTGACGGTGAGGCACGATGCACCATTATCATGACTATTATAAAACTCATTTTGAATAACTGGAGAACAACACCTCTTACCATCATTTACAACATAGACTTCTATATTTTCAAAAACTGTTGAACAATAAGGTTGTTGTAAGTAGAATACATGTATTTTTCTCGATAGGTCCGGGTAACAAGTCGATAAAACGTTTTAATGTAGGATAATATATAAAAACGCCTATTATAAGACCTGCGAATAAAGCGTTAGTAAGTTGAAGAATGGCTCCATATAGGAAACTGTGACTGTTCCAAATTAACAATAACAGCAGACAACAAAAATATCATGGATAAATTATAATTTCTGATGATAGTGAATGGAAACGATCGTGAAACGGATAAATTGCTCATTAGATGCAATGCATTCTATTATTGAAGTGGATCATAAAGTAAATTGCAGCAGACGTTCTAAAGTCAGGTATTGTGTAGTAAGCGGTAAACGAATGGAGGAAGTGTATGTTAGATACGTATCTCATATGCGGGGTAATAAACAAAACAAGATGACTTTTCCGTGACCATCATAAGACTTACATTAGAAAAGGAATCAGGGTCTAATCGCCTATGAAATATTGACTGTAGGTCGTAAAGATTAAAAAAAACGATTACGTGAAGTACCTCAAACGCTACACTTCTAGTAATGCCAAGCCAGGTGCAACATGTTTCCTTGGATGTGTCTGTCACAATTCTTATGATTTCAAATCATTATCGTATAATTGCCACGACTAAAACTGTGTCAAAGAAAATGTTAGGAATGGAATTTCGATGCTTTGCTTTTGTATACTTTCTTATCACACGAGAATTATCTTCCAATAGATAGATCTCTGGTAAAATGGGTTACACTCTTGCTACAGCTGGAAATGTAAAAGCGAATTCCTAATGCCTCACGAACAAACAGTGTGGGTAGCTTGGCGATGATATCAACATATTACGGGCTATGTATGTATTCCCCATATGATTGTTTTGGTGCCAAGGGGAAATTCCATATACATTATACACATCATTGTATTTGATCAAATAAAGTGACTTACATATACAATATACACCTTGTTTACACCTTGTTGTGTTTACTTGAATAAAATGACTTACGTTCACATAATGGTCGTGTGCTCCATGTTCCATCACTACGGCACGTGACTGTGTTTCGGCTTAAACTGGTCTCGGCGGTCCAAAACCCAATATTGCAGACGAACTCCACTTGGTCTCCATAGAAGAAAACGCTCTTTGATGTTTTTGCCATTCCGTTATTGATATTTGAAATCTGGCTGCTGTCACATGTTTTAGCTGTGAATGAGAAAGTTATCAACCCTGAAAATGCTGAGTCATTATCTAAAAATAGATTTTTGTGTCGTCTGCTTTCCAAAACGTTAAATATCTGACACTATATAGCTGTATAACTTACTTGGCCGTGTATTCATCATGAGCATGAAACGTATACTGATATTGTCTTCTGTGAACCCTTCACAAATTTCGCGGAAAACTGTGGGTTTAAATCATATTTCAACCCAAAAGTGGTTGTTATTACATTCGTGTAAAAAAGAAGTACCCTTTCTGTAGATACCTTCTTTATTCATTTTTTTGCACAAAGTAAATACGAAATATTTCACGGTTTTACTGATTTAATAAATATACGCTTACTAGATTAATTTTGACACATATTATAAGAAGTATGAGAAGTTGCTTGGATCAGGCAAAAGAAGCTAGAACATTATGTTCTTGTCTTGTACGACAAATACCGCCTCGGCTAAAACAGATATATTACAGAAATCACTCCACCAATGGAACCTTACGAATATGTGGGAAAGTGGTTCCAATATAATCTTTCATACTTACGGACACATGAGTGGTTCAGGTAAAACTGATGCCAGGGTTTTAACCCAGTTTCGCCAGTACCCAGTTCGAACCCGTTGTAATTCACAGACGTGTAAAGGTCGTAGCCCTCCGCACAGCTGCACTCGTAACTTCCGGGTGTGTTGGTGCAGCCCAGATCACAGAAGTCGATGTTAAGCGAACACTCGTCTATATCTGTAATCATGTTTAATGACTAGTGATAAAGGAAATGTTGTTGAATTAATTAACATGCGTCTTTATCTGTAAAAATGTTCAAAATTAGTGATATAGAAAACTTTGTTGGATTAACTGAATATTCGTCTTTCTCTGTAAGCATGATTAGAATTAGTGAAAAGGGAAACTTTGTTGGATTAACTGAATATTCGTCTTTATCTGTAAACATGTTTAAAATTAGTGAAAAAGGAAACTTTGTTGGATTAACTAAACACTCGTCTTTATCTGTAAACATGTTTACAATTAGTGATATAGGAACTTTTAGGGAATTAACCAAACGTGTACTGAGGTTTAAAAGCCTTGTTTCTTTTGAAATATATCCATGTGAACCTATCAACTTTGAAATTATACTTTAATAGAATTCTAAAAACTTGGTAGGATGACTAACTCAATACATTAAAATGACGATGATCTATAATCTGATCCCTACAAATTTCAAACAGGGGCCAGCTTTTCGAAATAATAGTGTTCTCATTAAAGAAATTTCATTGTACATCACTCTGACTACATGAGATAGATAAAAGGAAAAGCACACCTTTTATCCATCCACATTTGTACGTAAACTGTATATGTTGAAGAGGAATTAGTGCGACTACTTCAATTAAATTTGACACGGCAATGGGTGTAAAAGATTATAACTATTATCAAAATTTGATATTGCATTTCGCGAAAATTTTCTCTATTATAAGCTTTCGTTATGTGTATGACAGCTAGTAGCTTTATAAAGAACTCAATGTTGTTTGCTGCAAGATTTTCCTGTTGTGTTGATACAGCAAACAATTTGGTGCGTCGTAAATGTGAATTACCGTTTTTTAAAGAAAGATAAGCTTGACCCTCACAGTGCTGGAACCAGCTTCATGCTAATGCAGACAGATTAGATCCAAGTAAATTAGCTGGTCTTTTATCTTACATTTTTGCTAATCTGAGTATCTTTCCTTATAACAATTAATCAGATATTTAATGTTTTAGAAAGCAAACTACACAAAAATGTACTTTTAGAAAAAATTATCCAGCATTCTAAACCTCTTACCTTGACAGGACGTAATGCTCGTTCCAACAGGCCTGTAACCAGGTAGACATGTACACGTGTAACTACCGTCCGTATCGTGACATGTGGCTCCTATACACGAATCTATACCAATATCACACTCGTCAATGTCTGAAGTAAAGAGTGCTGTAACCTTAAAGATTTTGACACAGGACTGCCAGGACACGAGGCTTTTTGAGTTTTGGCATCATCTATTGCGTTTTATGAACACATGTGACGTTGATTTATACCCCCATACTAATCAGTTCATGTTATTTAACAAGCTATAAAAGATAAGTCAAATTGATCAAATAAGATCAAATTGCATGAATCCTTAAAGTGCTGAACCGGCCTTATGCTTAAGCAAACAGGTTAGATCCAGGACAGCCGCCAAGTTAA
Source organism: Cerastoderma edule (assembly GCA_947846245.1). Classification (NCBI taxonomy): domain Eukaryota; kingdom Metazoa; phylum Mollusca; class Bivalvia; order Cardiida; family Cardiidae; genus Cerastoderma; species Cerastoderma edule. Next base: position 25,718,691 of record OX401409.1, read on the forward strand.
TTGGCGTGAGTCCAAATACCGTTGAGATTATTTGGATTTTCATTAAAAGAATTACGGAAAGCCGATGGTTCTGCCCAGATTGAGCGGGCCTTAAGGGAAGTTGAATCCTCCTCCATCATTAACCATCGGGCATCGCAACTTAAATTCAAGTTTCAAGTTTAGTTTATTCGTAAATAAAGGACACTGACCCTCAATACAACAAATATACATAGTACAATATTACGTAAGTGTCCCAGACAATTAATACATCAATACGACTTTATCTTATTTCGTATAATTTTAGAAGAACAGGCTATACTGAATAACGGCAACCCTATATAAAAGGATTGAAAGAAACTCATTTTAATGATTAAACTGTAACACATTAAGTGCGCTTATCACAAAAGAACATTGTTGAAAATAAGGAAAATTGCTCATGATAATTATTCACCTTTCATAACACAATTTCCCTAAACAAGTCCATCATGTTTAATAAGACTGGCATCCTTTCATGGTTGCAGTTGCACTTTAATAATAACAAATATACTAAGAAATGCGGTTTATTGGTAAAATACACTTAGAACTGTATAAAGCAAGACAGGGGAAAAAGTATTAATCGTAAACACTCAGAGAATGAAATTGTTTCAGAAGATCATTTTGTTACTGACACATCTTTTTTATGCATTACAGCAGATATAAGTTTCGCTATTTTTCTTATAATAACCGTGTTCGTATTCGTCATTAGGCTGTAAAAGTGTCTCATATCATTACCTCCATTGTACCAAGAATATAAAAGTGTGTGTCTTTCTACAAATAGAGACCCATCGTTCATAAAACAATACATACATGTTCTGTACTCTCTTTCAATATTAAAATGCCTGCCTACCTCTATGTTAAGTTTATGACTAGAACATCTGAATCTTGCTTACGACTTCCTTAGATGCGGAGAAATATTTATACACAGATATTTCTTCTGATCTAACAAAGAATGAATATGTCAATAGAGATCACATCTTGAAGAAATATTAATCATATTTTGTAAGTTTTGAACTGAGCAATCAGCTATTCTTGTTTTGAATTGTTTGATAAAAATGGCAACGTTACCAATGTTTTGGGAAAGCATAAGCAAAACCATGGATACTGAGAAGAGTTTTAACTTGTGAAGCCCAATTGACTCTCCCTATAGCATCATGAGATTTTAACATGTAATAACATTGTTTAGGATTCCGTGAATCCGACATTTGGAGAATCTTACACCAGTATTTAATTACTTTTGTATGATAAATTACACATAAAGGCTTTCTCCCACATTCAGTAAGGACGATAGAATTGTTCACAGAACTATTAATGCCTAAAAATGTACGACAGAATTGTATTTGAACACTTTTGATGACCTCAGAGTAATTGAAGCCCCATGTCTCTGCACCAAATGTAAGGACTAGAGAAAGGAGCAAAAAGGAGGCCCATGTATTTGTACATTGAACAAGTGTCAATTCTATTACCATCTAAATTCCAATTTTCATTTAATCTTAAAGGACCACCATTTCTAAAAACAATAATCTGAGTTTTCTTCATGTTAATTGATAATATAGTGTCATGACAAAATTCTGATAATTAATTAAGCTGTTGTTGTAAGTTGTTGACCGAATATGCACAATGTGTAATAACATCAGCGTATAGTAAACCTGGTATTGGAGCAATATCTTTTGATATAGTAATACCCCTACAACTTTTGTTAATCAGGGAAGACAACTCTTGAATGAAAAGGTTAAAAAGTATAGGGCTGGTTACATCCCCTTGTCTCACTCCAATATTGCTCAAAAATGGTTGCGATAGTTTCTTTCCTATACGTAAATATGACTTCAAATTCGAATACATAGATGAAAGAACATAAAACATTTTGCCATTAAGGCCTTTTCGAAACAGAACATTGAACAATTGTTCATGGACTACAGAGTCGAAAGCCTTTTGAAAATCTACAAATAAAACATAAAAACGTCCTCTAGGTGAGAAAATGTATTTTTGTACCATGCTCTGTAATTCAACTAGATTATCAATTACTGAGTATCCTGCACGGAAGCCAGCTTGGTTTTCATCGATTAGATTACATGTATCTTCCCATTTGTATGTTCTATCATAAACAATGTTAGCAAAAGTCTTATACATGATGTTCACAAGTGAAAATTCTCTATAATTTGATGGATCATCCATTGAGCCGGATTTATGTACTGGAATAATTACTCTTTCACACCATGCTTCGGGGAAATTCCCAGAATTAAGTATTTCATTAAACAATGAGCACAAAAAAGGGTGCAATAAGATCACATGTATATTTGTAAAATTCAGCAGGTAGCCCATCTCTACCAGAGGATTTTCCTGCTTTCAATTTGGAAATACTTTCTTTTTCCTTCATTAAGTGTGATGGGTGCATTTAATGAAGGATCGCTATCACAATGCAAGGCATATTTTCTGGTTTTAGCTTCATAACAGGAATAATCCCACCAAGGTTTATTATAACTATTACATTGTAAACTATCACTACTAAACTTCATGCAAGTCGTAGCAGTTGTATATATATTTGTTAATTCAGTGATTGCTAAATTAATATCAACATTTATGGCAATTCTTATTTCATTCGAAGACGTTTTTTAAATTTTCCTTTAAAATGAAATATTGATGACGCAATGAAAAAAAAACATTTAAACGTAAAAAAGATATGACACAAAGGTACATCTATCTTACTGGTACACGTTGGTGACGGGTCCACACCGCAACGGAAGTAGATAGAAAACATAATTGGTGACGTCTGTATGGCGAACCCAGAGTCACATTCCATGAAGATGAGGCTATTCAGCGTGAATGTCTGCGTCAGATTCACAAACCCATTTACTATTGACGGAACTGGGCATGGAATTGCTGAAAAAAAAACAAGTATGTAACTTAAGAAATGTATGTCGTGATTTAATCGGTAGAAGACAATGTATTTAAAAAAAGGTTTATATCGTAATTTTTGAAAGATTTCTTTTTAACTCTATGGTTAAAAAGTCACGCAAACCATATCAACTTTAAAAACTGGTTTACAAAGAAACGAAACCGAATGCATTTTCTACTTGTTAAGCTGTAATAAATGACTTGTCGATTCACTTTCCTTACCTCTTAGGTTATACATTCACTCTAATACATATCTTAAATAGATGGTTTAGAAAGAAACATAATGGAGTGCATTTCTACTTGTTAAGCTTTAATTAATGACTCATCAATTCACTTTTCTTTAGATTGTCAATTGTCCAAGTATAAACGGTTTATAAAAAACTAAATCAAACATGTGACTGTCTTACGTTGACAATATGGTATCGAAGACCTCCATTCCCCTTGGTTACATACAATGCTCTGCGGACCAATCAGCTCCTGGTACTGTGGACACGTGACCTGTGCGATGGATCCCTGCTCCACTCCATTTCCTTTCACAAAGGAAAGACTAGAATCTGGGAACCTGCCTGTAAGCAGCGGGCACTGTGTGGCTAGAAAAGAGTAAAGGTGGATTACCTTCGACAACCACTGTGAGATTCTTTCGAGCTGGACAATACCCACATGCTCTGTATTAACCTTTTACCAAAACGCCAAATTTTCGACCGTCCGAAACTGAAAGAGCTTACAGACGACATATCATATTTGGTGAAATTGAAAAATAATCTTCTTATAGGGCAGACAACATTTTGGGAAAAGGAGAAATTGCTCGTTAAGACATTGTCGATTAAGACCAGTATAGATATATTATACTTAAAGGTAACGTAACCCCTCGTAACCTTCTTATAATTTTTACTCTGAGATATAATATATTCGAGCCCAAAAAATACCAAATGGAGAACTCCTTTTTTGCCATTGAAATACATGTCACTTTTTAGTCGTTCTGTTAAGCATAATTCCTTGGATGGAAGGCATCATTGTCTTCGTTATGGTATTACCAATGACCCTTTGGAACTCAGCGTATATCAACGCATGTCTTGCATGCACATATGGTTTCTTCTGTATTTCATCCTTATATGAAACATACATTATATATAAATGTAATTTTCTTTTATAAATACTTATGTTCACAACTTGTATGTAAAATTGTATGGCTATAAATATGTAATGTTTAATGCCGTTAAAATTTATGTTACGTTATGTTATGAATACGAATGTCACGAAAACGGGTGAATCTTCGCTTACATCTACATTCCGGAAGTGCGTCCCAGTTTCCATCACTCTGACACGTGACAAACTGTTGACCAATCAGATCGTACTGATCGTTACAGGCCAACTGTATGATGTCTCCTCCCAATACACCAGACGACATGACGACGTAGCCATTCGCTAGATCCGGGGCCAATCCACAGTAACTCTCTAAAAATTATAATTATACAGAGATAACTAGCATGTTATCTTTCATTTGATCCGAAAGAACATCAAATTGATATACGAATGGTGATCCAATATGTTTACATCTGAGGGCTATGCGCTTGGTTTTCGATCAAGTCACGACCAAAGATAAAGTGAAAAGACTGTGTGCTGCTTTGCGTCTATAAGAGAGTTTGTTATATGAATACAAATGTTCTGATGTTCATGTAAACATTAGCATTAGAAAAAAGAACCCTATCATACGTATACGATTTGTATATTTTCAACGTGTCTTATACTGTCTAGAACAATGCTTCGCCATCATTCGACATGGTTATTTAACAATGTATGAAATATTAATACATATCATCTGAAAGATTAAATAATTATAAGATAGGAAGGAATAATCGTATTCTCATTTTACCGGGAAAAAGAATATCACTCATTCAACTACCTTAGTTTGAACGCGTTTTGGGTGATTGTAAAAGACAGAAAATCGGTTAAGAACGAAATATTTGAATTGTGTGCTACTTTATTGATTTACTTTTAACAAATAGATTTGTGTGGTGTCTACTTTCAAATGTATCCAAGTATCTGCTGAAATGTGTTTGCGGAATGATACCCAGGGCAGCAAACAGGTAAGATCACAGGCCAGCTGCCAATTGATCTAACCTGTTTACATAAGCATTAAATCGGTTCCAGCACTGTAAGGGTTAATACATACGTTCACAGAAAGGTTCGCTCGTCCAGTTCCACATCCCAGCGTCCCCACAGACTAACGGTAGACTTGTGACCCCTACATGGCTCCCTCCGAACTTGAACCCCTCACCACAGGATAGACGCACCACGTCCGGAGCATGGAAACTAGCAGCCGCGGGTTCGACCACCAACCCGGCACCCTCGAAACTTGGGCATCCTGTAAAATGATTAATTATATTGGTAGGACATTAATAATGAATGGCGTAAATTGGTATGGTCGTATTTAACTTCTAGTGCCTGTTGTACTGACCTGACATTTATTTTTGGAGTAGATGTATTAATTCACATTAAGTCTTCTATCATTTTTAAAAAAAGGTTTTTAAGGCTTCTGCCATATTTTTTTTTATACATTAGCACTTCATTTAAGAAGCAGTATACTTGTTTGCCATTGCTCGTTTCTAAAGACCTGTAGCAAACGCTATAAAGGCATGTTGAATGACGCAAGGTACCAAGTCATGAAACATTACTTAAATCAAAAACACGTCACAGCAAAATTTCGAAGTTCTCTCCTCTTACTGCCTTTGACATAATTCTTTTACTATTTATCTCCTACGTTGAGAGTTGTTAATGACAGAAAATTAAAAGGTACAGTGAATAAGGTTTAGAACCTGAAGAATAGACGGCCTTGAATCCCCTGGCACCTGTAACGGCGCTTGTCTTAAAGATCAACGTTAAATTCTTGGCGGACGTCAATACATTCGGAAGCGTGTCTCCATGGAAACCAAGACCTGTGTGAATCGGCGTCCGTACATCATCTTCTCTGATTATCTGAAAGATAGGAAGCTCTTTGCTTAGAATTGCACAGGTCTATGTCTTTTGTGAAATTTTTTTCATTTATTGACACTCTTTATCAAAAATCAAAGATCTAGACCATTTCACGTAAATTATTTTAAGAATGCAATTATTTGTTTTTACGAAACGTTAAATATGCGTAAGTGGCTAAGTAAAACGTAACTAAGATTTAACAATGAGAATAAATCCCTGGCGAACTGCTGTAACAGAAACCGGCGTGACTTTAAGGAAACGAAGTTCCTTGTAATTTCTTCTGATGTAACAAACAAGTATTTTAATCTTTTTTCCGAGGATTTTTTTCATCACCCTTTGTCAATATATTAAATGGAATAGTCAATTCAATGTTAATGTCGCACTATGTGTGACAGAAATGACATTTCCAATTTCTTTTAATTCGTGGCCACAACTAATATCTTATATAACAAATAGGACAACTGGTTTGTACAAATATACTTACCTGCAAATAATCCATATTAGACTCGGTCTGAAAATCCTCGAATTTTAGCCGTACGCTGTTCCCTGTAGGAGGAACGATCCGCCAGGTACATTCCGATATACCGGGGTACTCCGCTGCCCCGTACCCTGGGGACATGACGACCCCCGAGTTTGATGTCAGCACCACGGAGCATCCTATAGATATACATATTTTTCTCAAAAACAGATGAATTATTATAACAAACATCGTGATCAAAGGAGTTGTTTATTTTGTCAATCTGTACTCACACAACTGTCGCAAAAAGAATAAAAAGCTCTTTGAAAGAAATACCGTTGCATTTATCAAACACCCGTTATTTTCAAAGAAATGGAGTTCACGTAAATTGTATAAGTTATGTAATACGGGCCAAAGGCAGGCATCTTTGATATTAAAGAAAACAATCTTTGCAAGATTCAAACTTTTCACCAGTTATGTTCACCAGTTTTGTCCTTTCCAAATTTGCCAATTTCGGACATACATTCCCCCAAAACAACTGCCTCAGACCTATTGCTAATCAAATTGAAAATAACTATTCCCTGTTATCTAGATCTAAATGACACCCACCTTGTTTATATGTCATGATGACCCCGGTACAGGTCCAGTGAGTACGCAGGTCCATGTGGATATACATAGCCTGGCCGGTGGAGAGTACAAACCCCGGCGACGAAGTTTTGTTGATGGTGACAAGCCTAGCTGCTGAGGGCCCGGTACCGTCATAGACAGAAACACTGTCCGAGCAACATAGATCGATCTTCTTTATCTGTAACAAGATAAACCAACATTATTGTTACAGTAGTGATTATATATTGCAAATGAATGCTATCCCTTGAATTGTACTCACATCAGTAGTATAGCGTTGGTCTCTGGTAACAAGGATTCCAGGTTAGATTCCCGTGAAGTAAAAATATTGGGACTAACCCACAAATTGGCACGAGTAGGCCAACTGGTTATGTAATCAAAAAGAAGAAATGCGAGTGAATAATTTAAATTCTGGAACTTATTTCACAAACTATGTAAGACATAAGTTTAAACTAAATAACCACGCTTATGACTGTATGGCAAGCAATAATCTGTTCTTTGTGGGTACCATGCGGTCTGGGTTTTAAAGTTAACTTAAAAAGAATCAGTCTTGCTTACTTTTATCGCGACCACTAACAACATGAGCAAGTATAATGGAAAGGCAAACAGGTCCAACTAGGAAGATAACATAAACAGATATCTAATAACACTTCCATGCATAAGAACACGACTGAAAATGTATTGTTATAAACGAGTGATACAAATCTATACAATGCAGTAAGTTACGTTCAATTTCGATTTCAATCGTTCATTCAGTAGATTAATACAATATAGTACCATTTCCACTTACTTGCAATGTTATCAGATTGTTTCCGGACGTAGTAATGGTGTATTTTAGTTCAATGTTTCCAACATAGTAGAATGGATAGAGTGGTGTATAAAGATACTTCGCCGATGGTGTGGCTTCTAATGATGACGTCACAAGGGGCAGATCTGTGAGAGCTGCAAGGACATGGAAACAGCATTGCAACAACCGGAATTGCAATAAAACCCAGTTTCGCAATAATTATTGCGAAACTGATTTTTATTGCAATTCCGATTGCTACACAGCATGTTCATAACTTGGTTGTTATCGTAAGGTACTTAAGACGTTCAGTGAAATTATCCCATATAGGTTGAAGAACAATTAGGTCGTGTATATCATGTTACAATGCCGCTGCGTTCCCTTCAACTTTAACTCGAAAGATATATGGCAGTCAACCTTCACAGAAACAAAGTCAAACATTTTGCTTAAAGCGTGGTAGACGAAAATGACTTTTAACCAATTACTGTTCGGAACTTTTATTTAGTACTGGACATGATATGGCTGACGATAATACGGAATTCACGAATGGCATTTTTTACGTCTTGCGCCAAATAAACATTGGTAAAACATACACGTAGTTCCCATTGTGTGAATTCCCCAACGATGGTGTTAAGCTGCTTTATTTGCATAGGACTTTCCCTAATTAATTTCTAGTAGAATCACTTGCAGATCTCAAAATTCAGGGAATTGCTTTTCCAGTGACATAAACTCCTATTTCTACTGTATGTAAGCATGTCTCTAAAGTTATTCAAAAACTACTTGAATACAATTTCTACAACCTCCAAGGAGATTCTTAAGATTGATTGCCACCAAGATAAGAAATCGCGTAGAAGTTTAATTACAATTATTAGATAGAAACCAGTCGAAGGTGTAAGCCACGAAATGCACTTACCCGTCACACTCTGAACTTACACGTCACACCCTATACTTACACGTCACACCCTGCACTTACACGTCACACCCAGTACTTACACGTCACACCCTGCACTTACACGTCACACCCTGCACTTACACGTCACACCCTGTACTTACACGTCACACCCTGCACTTACACGTCACACCCTGCACTTACACGTCATACCCTGTACTTACACGTCACACCATGTACTTACACGTCACACCCTGTACTTAAACGTCACACCCTGCACTTACACATCACACCATGTACTTACACGTCACACCCTGCACTTACACGCCACACCCTGCACTTACACGTCACACCCTGCACTTACACGTCATACCCTGCACATACACGTCACACCCTGTACTTACACGTCACACCCTGTACTTACACGTCACACCCTGTTGACCAGGACATGTTTTGGCGTAGAACTCGCAGCACGTGTCCCTCTCAATGACCGGCGGTTCAGTCAGAATGGAACAGGTCTTTTTCCCGTCGTAACCAACGTCGTAGGTAAATCCCCAGCAGTCTGGTCTATTGTTACAGTCGTTGATACAATCCTGAACGCTCTGACGGGGTGTTAGAGACAGAATGTCCCTGGTGTGGCCATCCAGAACTTTGAAGTTAGAGACTTTGTTGATCTTACACTGGAAATCTGGAATGCCGAAAGGTATAAAAGCCATGATTATTGAGATTGTAATTGTTTCTTTTAAAAATATATCCACAACACAGAATATGGTAAACTAGGAAGTAGGAATAAGACTATTGTGTACTGTCGGGGGTTTGTTTGGCAAATCTCCGAATAAACGAACGGTCCTTGCAATGATTCATTAGCATCATAATTCTTATAAAACCCTTCCTATTCTGGCATCAAGTTGATCAATGTTGGACACCTAATGAGCCATGATTATATTTATATGTCTTGATTATTATTTAGGAATCTTCGAAGCAAACAAATACAAACCGACAGACAACATTATTGAGGCATGCATGAAGCATGAGTCTACCGTCACGATGAATTACTTTGGAACAGTTTGAACCAGCATACGCCATCGGTAGAACAATCTTGTAATTCATTAGTTTAGAAAAATGCTAAAATTTACGTCATGGCTTCATTGCTCTGTTTATTGGTAGACAAAGCTGCTGATACTTGATTTTATTTCCAATTCCATTTGCTGTGTGTTAACACAGTTTGAGACTTTACAACGAATACCCATACCATATGTAATTGGTCAATTATTTGAGCATCTGTTGCGAAATAATTCCCCGTAAATTATCTTTAAAAAGGCTTGATCTTTGAAATGTCTGGTATCTTAATCTCCCACTGAACCCCTACAGGGCAACACCAGCCCCTTCTGAACTGATCATCAAGCTATTCTAAACAACATACCACTTGACCAGTTGATGTTAAAGCCGGACTTCTGTACAGTTCCATCTGTCAGAAACCTAAGAATGAGATTGTTTGTGCTGCTGATAAACGTCTGGTACCTGTCCACGTCTGTGCCAGAGAGGCGCGCCATTAGTGTGCTTGTAACGATGGTGGCGCCCCCGTCCCAAATCTCAAGGACGTCTAACTTTTCCTCCGTCTCGAACGCCGTAAACTGGAATGATTGAAATAATTAAACCTTATAGCAGGAGTCGACACTCGCCTCTTTACCAAGTCTGTCTACAGGACCAGTAACTTGTACAATCTATGGGATCTACACAACTTTAACTGGACCTTAGGATGTCATGTAATCAATGTTTAGATATCATAAGATGAGGATTAGGGATTTCCTAAAAGGATGATAAAGCAAATAAGTAACAATATCCTTCCTTCTAAAATCTGTTGACAATTAATTTGTTTTAAAATTTCTGTGGAAAAGTTGGATTTCATATGATCTTTCCAAAATTCCTTGTGGTCACAAGGACCTTCAAGGCTATGAAGTTACTGGTCCTACAGGTAAAGTAGTATTGTAGGTGGTCAACGATCCAATGACTTGAATGAATGTTTAATCCTTTATGGTGCTGGAACCGATTTCATACTTATGCAAACAGGTTTGATCCAGGCCAGCCGCCAAGCAAATTGGCGATTGGCCTGTGATCTAACCTGTTGCTAATCCGAGAATAATTCCTTAACACATTAAGCAGTTATGTAAGGATTTGGAAATCAGATGACACAAAAAGTATTTTTCAAAAAATACCCAGCATTCTAAGGGTTAAAACTCAAATGTGTTCTCTCATTCATAAGTCACAGTATCGTTGAATAAAATAGAAATAAAACTTAATCAAGAATAATGTTGATGAACTGACATGTATTTGAATTCTCCGTGATACATCTGTTGTTATTGTATACACACAATTCATGTTGGCCACATATTTGTCAGCGTTGGTGATAGAAATACTTCCAGATGTTCCACTGTAGTGTTCGTTGCAAAGCGAACCTGAAATTAAAAAAAAGTGTTTTTTTTTTTTCAAATTCATACCATAACAGTATGATAATCTAGTAAATAATGTTTTTATAATTGAATTTAGACGTTTCTACGTCTAGATTTGCAAACGCTGGACTGCTACGACATGTTACAATCAAAGCGAGGAATGACGGTTCTCAGATGTCAGTGCTGAATTTGAGTAAATTGGATTGATTTATTTAGGTATCTTTAAATCATGAAATACTTTTCGTCTTTTTGTTAAGTTCTTGTTTTATCAGTTTTTATATACATAATAGTTGTCACAAATGGATCGAATAGTTTTCGACGAGAGTCCCGAGAGCACTTGCATTAAGCACCTTGTATTTGAAGCATTGGAAACATTGCGATATAAGACGAATTTGCTCAGATTCTCACTACGATGATAAATTTTATATTGATTTATCAATTAGGCAGAAATACAAAGCGCTATTAATTTCTATGTAGTTGACACGATCGAAGGATTAAATTTGACGATAACACACTGTCTTGCATATATCACATGGTCGAGATAATTGTGCTAAGATGAGAATCAGCCCAGATGCTTCTTTCAATGATATTGATTCGTCTATTAAGGGACAATTTTATAACGTTAATTACACTGACGTAATGAACAAACCTGATGTTAACACATCACTTCTGGGCTAATCCCGCAAGTGTTTTCACCATTACATATTGTCTGAATCTTTCATAGCGTCAACCTTATTGAGGATTTATTTTCTTAGTTAAATCGCAACACTCAAAAAACTCCAGTGCTAGTAGTTTCCTTGACAATGTGACGTCGATTAGATGTTTTCAGAGTCTTTTAACGTGAGTAACATGAGTACAGACTTTAACTCACCACAGTTTTGCTCATCCGAGCCATCACCGCAATCATTGGCACCATTACACAAGGTCTGGAAACTGACACAGAGTCCATTACTGCAGGTAGACCCATCTTTACGAAATAGAAAGGTACGCTTTTTCAATTAATCGTCGATTTCCATTGCACATCTAGTATTGTGTATACACATTGTACTCTTAATTTGGATTCTTAAAAGATGCATTTTCTTTCCCAAATGCCAAACTCGATCGTAAATGGCAGCTTTTATCAACGACTGACTTGCCCATGTTAGTATATATGCATATGTGTACATTAATGGTATCATGATTAAGTATTGAACAGGGTAAAAAGACCTGTCAAAGGCACAATTACCTCCGACGATTAAAAGATCACTCTCGCTCCGTTATCGGTTGTGATGAATATGTATATACATGTACATGAATATATCTCCTTCAGTTTCAGATTCAGATCGTTTATTGCATTTCAGGCCTACGGCCCATACACAACATATATACAAATAATAACATTTCTAAAAAGTGAGTTAAGTGTCCCATAAATATTTAACAAACTGGGTTAGACTTAAGGAACATGTATAAATGAGAACATTCATTTGTTCCCCTTTAACAATTCAGTACTGTTTTAAAATGATATAAAGACATATTTTATTTGGAAGACTGTTTCTTTATATGACACTACCCAAAAAAGCGTTCCTTTCTTGAAAAGCATAAAAAACAAACATAGCAAGGTTTCTTATAACATTCATATCTTGTGACGACATTATATCGAAAAAAGACTGTAAAGAAATGTTTTTTTGTATAACATTTATGTATTTTACTCGCAAGTCCCTATAGAGAGGGCACACTAGAAGAACGTGAAACTCAAACTCCAGCATTCCCTCACAATAGGCACAAAGTCTTAATTCTCTTGGGATATTAAAATGCCTACCCTTTTCGATCATTAAATAATGGGCAGAGCAGCGAAATCTTGCTTAACACTTAGACAATTTTCTTAAATCGATTGCAAATAAATATTTTTCCATTACAAAGTTTTTCTTAAAATTGATATAGTAGGTTAATTTCATATTTTGACTACAATTATAATTCCAAGTTTGAATATATTGGTCTTTCAATCGTTCAACATATCGATATAAAAACAGATTTTCATTTTCAACAGTGTGAATTTCCCAAGCATACCTAAAACCATTGGCGTATAAATTGGTTCTTACCTCTGTTGCCCAATTTGAATGACCAATACTATCAAAATATTTCATCATTTCATAACATTTTTAACATATCTGTGATTTGGGAGCCTTAGAATACGAATCCATTATTTGATCGCTCTTTTACATGAGCTTATATATATAGGAAATATATAAGAAAGATTTTGACGACGTCAGGATATATTTGAATTCCTCCTACGTCATTTCTTTCAAGTGAATCATGTTATTCATTCATAAAAAGAGAAAAAAGTACAGGCCCAAATTACATCCTTGTCTCAAACAAATGGGACAGTCAAAAGTATTCGTAACATCTCCATCTAACCGTACATAAGCCTTAACAGACTTATAAATTGACTTTATTGCGTTAAGAAGCTTCCCTTTTAAACCATTTTATTAAGAATTCCATACAGGATAGTTCGGTCAACAAGATCAAAAGCTTTTTTAAAATCTATAAAAGCAACATATACAAATCTACCTTTCCTATTCAAATGTTTACTAACAATTGCATTCAAAACAAACGCATTATCAGTTGTACAGTAGCCAGATCTCAAACCAGACTGTGATTCAGCAAGTTTATCAAACGCTTCAACAAAGAAAGTTACTCGTTTTTATTAAAATGTTAATGTAAATGTTGCTTAAAACGTCGATTCATGTTATACCCCTGTAATTATTTGGATCATTTATACTACCTTTCTTATGGATTGGTATAATGACTGATTTACTCCATTGTGCTGGGAATTCTCCTGTACAAAATAAACGATTAAAAAGAATACGGAAGATTGGTATAATGGAATTCTTCCCACAAATAAAAAACTGTGGTATAAGATTTCCACCTACTTTTTGTTGCTCTTTAATTGTGAAATACTTGCGTTTATTTCTTCATCATTAATCGCCCCATTTAAAATTGGCTCTTGTACATCATTATACTCTAAAGATTCAGAAATCAACATCTATTATTTTGGAGATCTGTAATCTCTCCATCCGTTGATTTAAACACAGAGCTAAAATGTTCAAACCAAGAGTTTAAGGAGATATCAGGAATAGTCCTTTTGTTCATTGTAAGATTCTTTATGTCTTTCCAAAAGACCTTCGAATTTTTAACAGGTTTTTCAAGATTATCTGCATACCTTTGGAAAAACATTTTACGCTTGATTCTACACTGTGTTTTAAAAATATTTCTTTTTTCTAGATATATGTTAAGGTCATCTACATTTCGGCTGTGTCGAAAAGCTTTTAGTGAGTACGAACGTCTCAATTCGCGTTAACGATTTAGGAACGTCTCACAACTCCCCAATTCCAATTGTCACTTGTCTTGAATTAATGGAAATACGTGAGTAAGGCAAGTCTGATAGAAGAATGTGTCCTTATCCCGTTATTGCCACCAACACAATAAACCGAACAGAAAGACACAATCATATCAGATCAGAGAAAATCACAGTCGTTTACTAATCAGCTGCTGCATCCATTAACCCTTATAGTGGTGGAACCGACTTAAGGCTTATGTAAATAGGTAATATTTAGGAAATCCGCCAAGTGAACAGTGTCTTTCCTCAAAAAAAAAATAAGCAGATAAGATAAAATATGTTTTCAGAAAAATTCCCCAACAATTTAATGGTTAAGATGATAGAGACATGTCCTCTATAATATTGTAGGGGCTCCCAATTTGCAATCAATCAGCATTGAAGTTCTACGAGGGCTTCATTGTTCTGTAAATAAATCATAGACGAAGACTTTGACAACCTACCTACAGGACATGGGTTCCGTTCACATACAAAAGGGTAGATATTATTGCAGTGACCCATGTACCATCTAGCATACACATCATCGCCCATGGGCTCAGTCACGTACCCACAACTACCGGCTGCGACATTGGGTTGTCTTGGAGCCCAAACCCCAACCTCGACCCCAGTGGATCGACCATCACTCCAATAACCCGCTGTACCGTTCTCCGTCTCATGGCCAACACGATTGTATCCTGCGGTAAGGGCATGGGTGAAACATTATAAGAGATGTGTTATTTATTTAATCAAAATACCGCAACGCCTAAAGTTCTTATCGTGCCATTATTTATTTTCATTGGTACGAGTACAATTTTTCTAGGAACCAGTGTTCTTTTTATTTGTAATTACATACTTCTGACATACAAACATGAATTTAACAAAACCATCTTTTTTTATCAGATATTCATTCGAATCAAAGCTAGATCTATGTATATTTCATGCCAAGTATATCTTATGTTGTCCTATGTAAAGGCAAAAAATTAGGTCTTTGGTAAAGGCATTTTTCTATTTAAGAAAAATTTCCAAAGTCCCTTCTTCTTCCTGCATATGTACAACACTCATTTTTGAGTATTATAGTACATGTTCCCTGGTTTCCTACCAGTACTAGGCTAGGAAATGTGTCTTGCCCAATGCCACTCCATGGTGAATTAATGGTCGAAATCGGGGACCTAACCCGGGGTGACCGGTCTCTGGTCCTCGACGCTAATCATTACACCACCGCAAAACCTATGTGATGTGTCTTGCCCAATGGCACTGCACGATGAATGAATGATCGAATTCGGGGATCGAATCCGAGGTGACCGGTCTCTGGTCCTCGACGCTAACCATTACACCACTGCCCCTTAAAGTACTCTTTTCCAGTACATATTTGTGACGAACCCATTTTGATTGGTGTGAAATGTTACATTGGATAAGTTTGTACAGTCCCTTTTGGTGTTTTATGCTCCATTTCAATATATTTTTACAGACAAAGTTCGATAATTGGCATCGTGCCTGCCAATCGAAAAGTTTAACAATTAATAAATCCTTACCAATCCAATACATTTTTACTCCTAGACTAGACGCTTCGTTATACACGGTTTGTGACACCTCGTAGCCTTTAGGCTCCGCTAGAACTGCACCGTACCTAAATAGATACAGTCAATGGGTCAGTAACTGGGCGAACTTCGGTTTTTATTTTTTTATTTAATCGAATTAAGGTATTTTATCTCTACATCACGGCGGCTAATGCAACTGGTCAAGCTAATTTGACTTGAGAAATTTTGAGATATTTTTGGATTGGTCAATAGCTCCCGTTATATTGTTCTATTAGAAAACTTAAAAGAGTCTTCACGTCGAGTTATTCTAACTACTACAGCACACATTCATACTATTAGCATGTGTATATCCCATAGAACTAAACCAATATATACTATCCTGTCCCATGGAAGCAATGTTTTACGTCGCGGTGATTTCATGTAAAAACGGCTAGCACATTGGCTGATCGAAGTTTTCAACTTCTTGAACCTCTTCGAAACGTCGCACATAGAAAACATCCGTTAACAGCACGTATTCCTTTGTATCAGTGATACAGTCGTTACTTAAAGTAACAAACATGTTGATATAAGCGACATATTGACGTAATTGAAAAATATAGAGTAACGCCATGTAAGCATATTCAAATTGTCTTATATTGTTGTAGTACATGATAAACATGTTCATACATAATTTAGTTTCGTACTCAAATATCGTCAAAAAGAAACATGGGTACACCCCAAGTATACACGGAATGGCCGTAAAACTTACTTTGAACAATAGTCCTTTGCGTTAGGCCAAGAGTGATTGTGTGGAACTATCAGGTAACATTTTCCGGAGATGTGTGTCCAGCCTGAAGAAAGAAATACAGAACATGGCTATGCTGGATTTCAGGATCTTGCATGTAGGTCAGTTAGATTACAGAATTGCGTATAAGGGACGTCATCGATTTCCTACTTCATCTTACTTAATAGAATGCTTTACTCAGAAGTAAACTCAGCCATACCGAATATTGAAGAAAAGGCATTCGATTATTGACCAGACCAGGCCGTTTGCAAAGTAGGGCTCAGATGTGCTCAAGTGTATCCCCACATTTACTTGAGATAAATGAATTAAAGTAATGACTAACCTGTATCGCATCCAAGTTGTAGTGACTGAGCCTCCTGCAAATGACATAAGATATGAGGTATAATAGATTATAGTTATAGTGTATCATAATTCATATTCATAATATTTGCCAAGCCAAAAGGCTACTTCATTATTTGCATGAAGGAGATATAATATTTTAGAACGGTATAAAGTTGATTTGTGTAAAACTTAGGACTCCGGCCCATACACAATATAACAACAAATGACATGAAATGACACCCGTGGCCTTATTGTCGAAAACAAATCAAGGGAGATCAGACACACAAAATAAGCCATTAGACACAGAACATTGCAAGGAAGCAGTTTTCACTCATGGGCATTAGAATCTTCATTTATCAAACGAGTTTCTATTTGGTCTCAAATCGATATGACACATGATGTATAGTTTATAGTGCTTGAGGACATTTTCTACGAGTCGGTAGGCCAGAACAAACAAGGAATGTTCCTAATATACAATATGTATGTTCCGGATGAGATTTTACCGAATTTCCAATCAGCCACGAGTATGTCTTTTCTGGGGGAATCTATCACGTACATTCTGCACAGAATGGCATTTAACTCACCATGCTTGTAAGCTATTAGTATTTCTTATCATTTTTTTAGATACATCTATCACTCGTCTAGGCAAATTAAATTCATTTATGGGCATGATGGTAAGTAGGCTTGTGCATGTTAAATTGATACTTTATTGATACATACTGCATCCGTATGAGGAGGTTGGCGTGTTTTAAATGGAATGAATGTTTATGAAATTAATGTTTAAACAGTTCAATCCATAATCAAGCTAAAACGTGTTATTTATATAACATACGATGATCTCGAACAACATTTTATACTGATCAATTGACCTGAGTCTTTTATAACGCAAATATTGGACTGGCAAATTTATTCGGTCAGTACATTGTTCTGATCTCCTTAAAATGAACACAATCGGAGTTCAAGTGATTAGGACATAGTTGCGCCCCGGTCAAATTCGTACACGTATTAATAAATGTTTACATTACTTACTGGATTAGGAATATCGCTTTAAAACCATATCCGCGACAATCGTTTCGGTATATCTTAAATTGATTTAAGCGTATATAGCCCATGTCAATGTTCGCACTGTCTGGCAGGCGTTATGGAACGGCGGAAGAGTCTCTAGAGGGAACCATGTCCAAAGAGTTAACCCTAATAGATCTGAAACTGACTTCATGCTAATGCAAACAGATTAGATCCAGACCAGCCGCCAAGTAAATTGGCGGCTGGCCTGTGATCTAACCTATTTGCAACTCTGAGTATCTTTCTTCATCAAATCAAGCAGATATTGAACGTTTTGGAAAGCAGACGAATCTATTTTAAGAAAGTTACCCGGCATGCTAAGGGTTAAGTCGAACTATGTTACTTGTTGTACAATCCCACATTAGGAAATTTGTGTAACTGGTCCGGAAAAGAAATTGCGTCAGACGGCAAATATGTCAAGAAAATACTCTTTCTTCATACGATTGAAACAAAGGAACATGTTTTTATTAGGAGCGATGTTGGGTATATTCTTTTGACCTAACTAGTCCAAATATGGTTTTATTGGTAAACCTATGTTACCAAAGTCAATGTTCGAACTGGCGGAAAGGCATTAGGAACAGCAAATCAGAGGACATTGTCCATATGATATAATCAAACTGCGTTACTACTAAATCAGCCCACCATACGATAAAAAGGTGATTTACTCATTCGGAGCAATTTATTTTTTAGTTCACAACGGTTTCCAAACAATTATTCTGTCGATGTATCAAATTGAGATACTTAGCAGTATGGGCTAAATATTGTAAAACTTTGAAGTCTACAGAGTACCGCAATATAAAAACCAAAGCTTACATTCGTTTCACATAACAGAAAGAACTCCCAACTTTCGTTTTTGTATTGACGATTTGTTGACAATGTTTTATGGGTAAAGTAAACCAATACTCACCACCAAGCTGTGAATGAGACACAGAGCAATTAAAATCCTCGAAAATCGGGAAAACGTCGACATTAATCCCATTTTGATGCGTAAAAAGGTCTCAGTAATATTAAGACCATTTAATTGTTACATAAAGTTCCCATCCCATATCACTTATAGCTTTCAGGTTGCACGAACTACGATTTTCCACCTTTAGATACACAAAGATATGCACATTGGAACTATTCCTTAATCAACGAAGTGTTTCATTAACGTCTGTTAATTGTGGCAGACGACTCATCAATCGGTATCCGTGGGAGATGGACAATTGTCTATGTGTCACACGATATCGGCAACCCTTCTTACACCCAATGCGTGTCACATGGCTTAGTCCAAACTTATGGTAGTCCCTTAACTTCATTACCAAACAAAAACGACATTTGACGAATGCGTTGCAGACGAATCTGAAAAACATTGTTGGAAAAGGAGAAATTGCTCTTAACGAGCAATTTCTCCTTTTCCAACAATGTTTTCAGCCCTATCAGAAGATTGCTTTCCAATTTTATCACATTTTGAGATGTCGTCTGCAAACTCTTTCAATTTGGGACAGACGAAAATTTGGTGTTTGGTTAAGTTTATGTACAAATATACGCCTTTAAATACATCTGTATAAAGAGTAGTAACAGGTCATTGTATCAAACTATTATTTTCTTTAAAGAAAATAAAGAATTTTCTTTGATGATTGTCGTTTTTTCATGCTTTTAAAAAGTAAAATTCGTAGATTCCAGCTGCCGTAGAATATTTCAATTATTAAGTTAACAAGTAAAGTTCATGGTATACGAACATGTAATATTCAAAGATACTTAAAGATTTTCGACTCGTTATGAAAGAAGTTTCTTTCTTCACAACGTTTAAGAATAAGTTAGTTATTTAAGCTTTTAAAGCATGTGACGGCTTTGTCGATCTGACCATTTGTAATGATTCTTTTGGACACATTCAAATTTCCCAAAATCGGAAGGTCAATATATATCAAACTTAGATAGAACATTCATGATTTATCATTTAAAAAATTGGTGCAAATCATCGAGCAATTGATTAGTTTAACGCGACTGTAATATGCCTGTTTACGGAGTTTCAAGCAAGGCGTGAACAATCAAAAACGGAAAATAACTTTTACCCTTTATAGTGCTGAAACTGTCTTCATGCTAATACAAACAGCTTGGATCCAGGCCAGCCGCCAAGTAAATTGGCGGTTGGCCTGTGATCTAACCTGCTTGCTACTCTGAGTATCTTTCCTCAACAAAATGAGGCAGATATTTGGTGTTTTAGGAAGCAGACAACAACAAAATCTATTTTTAGAAAATAACCCAGCATTCTAAGGGCTAAATATCGTATTTACATTCACAGTTGTTTATATTCGCGTTTATTTGCAGAGAGAGCGCGAACTTGAATGAGAAAGTCGTCCGTTAACGATTTTAATTGCATTCCACATATACATGTACAATCATTATAGTCTGTTTGAAATATTTAAAACAGATAATGGTAGGTCGGAAAAGGCACATTACCTCCCATACATCTCAACTCAATGAACATAACATGTGCGTTAAAGCGAGAACATGTAAGGGAATGAGAAACTATTGCAACAAAAGTATCTAGTAATTCGATTTGTCAGGGATGATCAGACTCGAATCCATCTTGCTATGTTAAATTTTTCAAACGACATTGCTGTGATGAGGTTTGAATATGGCCTTTTTTAAGATATTGCTTCGAAAGCAACGTCAGATAAAGACATGGGCGTTGAACCAATTTTAGTCCGTATGTTCAATTTTCACAAGTAAAACTACTTTCAATGCTGTTACAATCGGTTAAGTTTCGTTATACTTCCGGCTTGCGATATTATAATATTCCCAAATAGGACATTTTAAACAGCAATAAACCGATTAAAATAAATTCGCTTGCAATTATAGAACCGTTCGAACAAATTGTTATCCGTGAAGTATTCCATGCATGAACATAACCCATACATAAAACTCCGATTCATCAATACACATTTACGTGATTAATAGTTTAAAGTTAGATATCAATATGTATGTATTGTTTTAGATCCAGTAAACAAGACAATCTCTCATAAAATCCCATAGCACACACTAAGGTCCCCGATCGGTTAAAAGGCATTGTCACAATAGTCGAAATACTATAGAGGATTTGACACGAATAATAAATACAACAATAACCCTTAGAATGTTCGATACTTTTTAATTTTAGTAAATTTCTAAAACTTGATTTCCGTGTTGTCTGCATTTCAAAACCTTAAATATTTGATTAATTTCGATGAGGAAAGATATTAGGAATAGCAAACAGGTTAAATCACAGGCCAGCCGCCAATTTACTTGGCGGCTGGCCTGGATCTAACCTGTTTGCATAGACATTAGGTCGGTCCCAGAACCATAAGGGTTAACATGTCCCCGAAACTTTTCTTCGCAAAGGATCGTCTACGATCAGTTTGCGTAATTAATGAAAGTACAGACTGCTTCTAGACAAGCCTTTCTGCATCTAGCCTATATGTGTGTTCATACATTACGGTATAGTAAAAGAAAATACTCATACGTTGGATTAGTTCGTTTCTGTGAAGATTGTTTTCGATGTAAACTTAGGTCGCAATTCTTCATGCCACGACGCAAAGTACGCAAACCACAGTATGTATAAGTATTGGTAACTTTATTATTTCATTCCCGATCACATTAACGCTTAGCTTATCGAGAAAGATTTGGTGCGCACTATTGAAATTTATTTACCACACTTCCCAAAAAAGACGTTGGACTATTTCAAATGCAACGAAAGACAATGAAGTATAGGATGAAAATGTATCTGATCTAAGTTATTTGGTAAGAAATCATTGTGACAAAATGTAGCAATATGTTCTGTTGTCAAAGGGGTTGTGTACAGGTGATGAGTCAAAGAATAGCTTTAGGAGACCTTTTGAAAAGTTAGATAACAATTGGTAAAAGTAAGAGAACATTTTTTTTAAGCAGTGTTTACAAATTTCTTCGTTACGAGTTAATTGTCCTGAATGCGTATTTTCAACAAGTTGTTAACCATGAATTACAATAAGGGAAATGCTCTGCGATCCGACACAATTGTCTAAACCAATGGTACAGGGACTCCGGGTAAAACCCTATACTGTTGGTAATCGTCAAATCACAACAAAACAAATTCTTAAGCCCTTGAACAACCAATAATGTAAATGGTGGTTGTGAGTTCAAGCCCCACACTGGAAACTTTTTCTCTCGTGTTTAACCCATTACCAAACAATAACGACATTAACAATTTTGTTGCAGACGACTCTTGAAAACACTGTGGGAAAGGAAGAAATTGCTCGTGACGAACAATTTCTCCTGTTCCCACAAAATTGTCTACCCTGTCAGAAGATAATTTTCCGATTTCATCATTTCAACACTGGGACTGCGCTCCACCAATTAGGTTTTCTAGACCGGTGGTCGTGCGTCTAAACACTACATAGGATTGCAACAAAATAAACTATCTGAGGATCTTGCCTAACCTAGAGGTTGAGACGATTGACTTGTAACTAGTCTTGGGGTCGAGCATCAACAATACCGCTGGTTCCATGAGAGTGTCCTGATAAACGCCTCAGAGAACTTGCTTTGTACTACAGGAGCTTATAGTTATCCTGGGGTCAGTACTATGTAATATGTATTTTATTCTACCGAGTACTGACCTCAGGATATAGGATAACTATATACCCTTGTGCTTTTGAACGGGTAAGTGCCAGGAAAGCCAGCACATAACAGAAGAAAAGTTGGCACGACGTTAAACAACATTCTTTAGATCTAAACAACGTTAGTAGTCATCTCTTGTTGATTACTCAGTCCAATACAACCATCTAGTACCATCGATTTACAGGTTTTCTGCCGGTGTGGTTTGATATTATTGTAAAAAAAAAACTGGCACATATCACCAACTGCGTAAAGTTCCTCCTTCAGATTTAGACAATCTTTCAGAATATCTTTAAGTTTATTTTAGTATATTATGATGGATTTCATTTATATTTGACTAAACACAATTGGTAAAAGATCTTAGATATTGTGAAGGGTAATTCTATGTATTATTTGAAATCATTGGGTCGAGAAAATACTCCTCTAATATCATCGAGGCGGTGCAAAAGGACACTTCAACTGGCTTTATCTACGATCTTGTAATATTTATTCAGACGCAAATAGTTGATTATAAGCAAACAATAAGGGAATTAACTTTAAGATGTTGTTTTATGTAGACAAGAAGGGTAAACTCTTAAGGTTGTAAGAATGGACTCTGCCTGCAGATAGATACAATTCATACTGAACAATGGAGAACACATTATAACCTACATAAAATGAGAGAATTATCCTGTTGTTTGGTTGCATTCTAACATTAAGTTGACGTTGCAGAACAGAAGGAAATAGTACTAAATGTAATTGATTACAATGCTTTATAGAGCAAATCTGCGACGAAAGAATTTAAGTCAACACTTTCTTTTTCATAATTGTCTACGGCTCATAAATGCTGGAACCTATAACAGGTCATTTAGAGCATTTTTCGTGTATTTGCTTAAAGTCTCATATGGAATCATATAGATCATTTTTGTAACATAAGTTTCTTCTGAAGAAAATAACATTTTATACTGTGTTAATACGTCTGTTAATGCTTCTAATTAAGACTTGTCAAGACGTCATCTCCTTGAATTGACTAGTCGACAGAACCCCTCAAAATGGTTAACAATTGAAACTGTGAACAAAAATTCTAAAAACAAGTGCTGTAGACCAGTGAGTGCATTTCCCCCCTCGCTGTAATGTAGAAACGATTCAGCAGGCATTAGAGTTTGATTATGTTTGAGAAAGGGCCGAGTCGAGGGTTCAATGCAAGAATATAGTAAGTGTTTCACATACGTGCAGCACTTACTATAGTATTGCACTGAACCCCCGAAGTTACATATCTCTTGTTATAAAACTGACTTGGTTATGCATTGTCAAAAAAGATATACGGACATTTGCCCCCCACCCCTTCCTCAGGACATTGCCCCCTTTTCGGTATGGGCGGACATTTGCCCCCTCGCCGTAATGTAGAGGGCGTACTTATCCTTATTTATTTGGTATCAAAATACAAACAACAACGAGATCATGATCACTCTAGATTTATTTGTACATAAACATCTTAGTTAACAATGTATCCATAGATCAGTTCAAAAACGTAATAAGTTCTTCAACGCTTTACATTACCACAGTGAAAATAGGAATATTCTACTGTTGCAGTGCGTCAATGACATACACTGTACATGTATTCATGAATTTCACTGTCAGACAAACGTTAAATTTATCAACAAAATATAACATTAATGATAACATCTTCATCAATATGATACCTCAATTAATAGTCTGAAAACATATAGAGACCAAAACCCCCACAGTATCCAAATCACATTGTCATAGTCATTTTAAAATATCTTAAACCTGAACTCCATTGGTCAGAGTGATATTTTGTCAAAAAGATAATTATAAAGACACTTTTCTTATTAATAGTTCTTCTTTGTTTAAAGAAAGCCAAGTAAACCTTTATATAAAAGAAGTAAAGTCGTAGACGACGAACAAAATAGATCACTAGCCTGTAGGTACAGTTTCAACAAGATACTGTTTACACTCATCATTGGAAGTGAATGGGGAAGGACCGAACCAAATTTGTAGAACTTGTGGTTCAACCTTATTCATCAGCTAGTTGAATAAAATTATGTTGCAACTAAGTGAATGACAGACGAAATATTTCCAGGAAAAATTCATGATGTATTAACAGTATACATGTACTTAAATTATATTGTAATGTTTTTATAAGGCTCAAAAGTACATTTGATTCAAATCGTACTCTGCCCGTACTTCAACATTAAAGAAAAGTGCACACTCACTAATATTAAATAAATATAAATTTTCCACATTCGTTTATCTATTTACAGAAATCAGAAAAGGGTATGATTTGCCCTCAAAATTAATAAATTCCTTTATAGCTTTTCTAATTCTCCCGGCTACCTTCAAAATTAACATCTTTGCAATTAAGCTTAGATTTTAACATGTCTAGCTTATTTATTATGACAAAAACTGCAAGAGGTTATGATAAATGAAATCTTTTTCTTAACCCTTTCCCAAACAATGACGACATTTGACTACTTTGTTGCAGACGACTTTAGAAAACATTGTGGGACAAGAAGAAATTGCTTGAAACGAGTAATTTCTCCTTTTCCCATAAGGTTTTCTGCTCTTTCTGAATAATATTTTTCAATTTCATCTCATTTTGAAATGCCGTCTGCAAACTCTTTCAATTTGGGACAGTCGAAAATTTGTTGTATGGGAAAGGGTTAGATAGCCAAGTTAAAAATGCTTTGTAACAGAAAACTTGCTTAAGAGTTGGTGCGAAAGAAGATATTATCTGTAATTATAATTAAATAAAACTCTGTATTATTCAATGATAAACAATGGACAGCTTTGTTATCATTTGCGTGAAATTTGGTTAAAATCTACAAGAATAATTAAAGTGATATAGTATACATCTACATTATTCAAACCAGTGGACAACCTATTTGAACTTGAAACTGTAGCGATAAATATCTAAAGTAGTCTTTAAGTTATGTAATAACATCATATCATATCAATAAATGGCTAAAGTGAAGTTAACTTTTATGAAGAAAAAAAATTAAGAAAATCTTGAGCACTTTGCTAACATGTTTACAGACACATGTGCCATAACATATCTAAACTCTTATTGTGTATGAAAATAACATTTACAGTCAACAAGAATAGAGCGAAATTAGTAGAAACAGTCTCCAGAGTTTAACAACAATTGCTTAGATATATACATGAATGAATTGATCAACAATTCCAAAGAAGGAATGAGTAATGGAAAAACAAAACAAAAACATTTTCATATTTACAAAGGGGTTTGAAAGCACAATAATACACAGGGGCTTTTCTTAGCAAGTGAGATCGAAATGCATTTGTGTCAATACAATGTCATGAACCAATATCTTATGGTAGACAAAAACATTGCTTAGTCAGACTTGCAGAATAAGCTAATTGTTAACATACTCTAAGCATCAAAATCTACTCCTTTTTTCCTGAGTTATATTTTGATGAGAGCTGAAACCATAGACGAATCTTAGGAATGATTTGAATTGATAAAATGTATTACCTCTAAAGGTTCGATTAATCCTATGAAAATCAACGCCAACCAATATATCTCATTTCAAGGAATCAGTGTACACTTAGCACTGCACATTAGTGAATAACTTGCTAGTCTTACACTGATCATTTCATTAAAGAACAATCCTGTTGCAATTTATCTATCATATCTTATATAAATACTCTGAAACTAAACCATATCTTAATGAAACAAACGCATTGGGACCTGTTTACCATATATATCACAGAAAAGTGTTGAACCTGTATTTGTTGAAACAATATTTGAGCCATGAATTGCATCCAAATTTCCTATTTTTACTTAGTTGAATTACATAAGTTTTCTTTCCAAATGCATGTAGAGATAATGCAAGTTGATAAACAAAACTAGGAAGATGGTTTTTATTGCATTTACCATAAAGACAAGGTTCATGAATTATTTTTCATAAAGAGTTTCTAATTAAACTGTCAAATTTTTAAACTGAATTTCTGCTATTCTTGGCTTGTTGGTGCAACTTATCAGTTGGTTACCAGTAATTCTTCTGCCCCAATAAAATCATAGCAAAATCTTTAATCCTGAGGTAAAATGGTGTAGACTTGATATAATCCTTTTCTCATAAGGATTGGTTTCTACTGTTATCCACTTTTTTGATCATTCACAAAACAAAGAGGTAATGGGTTAAAACAATAATGTTGCATGAATCAAACATCAATATCTACAATAAACGATTGATTGCCATATCATTTTGACTGGTCTTTCTTAAAAGCACTACATGAACACTTTCAAATAATAGCCCAAATATTTTTTAACTGATTTATCATACAATGCATGCTAATCTACTTTACTATACAAACAATATGTTAAACTAGTAGTAATTGTACCAGCTTGAAGAATACAACAGACTAATGGTGACATTGCTGCAAGTAACATCATTAAACCAAAGTCAACACCTAATTGGTTATTTTCTATCTGTTGTTTTGTATTGTCCTGCTGACTTTTAAATTAAATGTGCTTGTTAACAGAGAAGAAAGTTGGAAGAACAAAATAAATGCCGTTGCTATTCAAAACCTATCCATTTTGAAACTTAAACCCAAGTTAGGTGCTTCACTAAAGCTTTTAATTTGGACAGTATTTTCTATGAGGAAAATTTCTTTATGATCCCATGAGAAGATCTAGCCCCCTTCACTTACACTCAAATAACTGTATATAAATAATTAACAAATCTCATCATACTTTAGAAATCATGAATAGACAAATTAAAGAAATGAGTATGATGTGTTCCTTAAAACTCAAATACATCCCTCACTCAATAACCAATCATTTTGCATAATTTTTAATATCTTAAAAACAAATATAAATGTCAACTATGAAGGCATTTTGAAATCCAATGTTAGAAATTGAAAAAAGGGTCAGGTTAATCTCACATCTTGGTGATAAATGTATATAGCAAGTAATTGCTAAAAAGACATTCATAATGATGATAAAATGGCTTCAAAAAGGTTGAATGCATGGAACAAAAACATTGTGCCAGATAAGCAAGACTTGAAGTAAATCATTTTATATACACAATAACACAAACAATACTTAATATCCTTCCTAAAAAGGGGGACTGAGCCCATTAACAAACCCCAATAAACAACAGACAAGAATACATATCTATAAACTTGGTGCAGCACATTTCACTATTTCTTTACATAGAGCTAAAATAAGTAAAAAGCTTAACAAAAATCAGTAACCAATTGCCTCCCTTGCTTTTGGAACTGGTCCAAGTCAACAGACATGAACACTACAGTAGAACTTTCTTTGTGATACTGGGTAGTACTAAAGTGACAAAATGAAAATTGCTCATCATGTGCAAATTCTGCTTTTGTCATTTCTAAAATCCTCTGCTGCGTGTGTCATTATGAAGTAAGGAAATAAATAGATTTGCATAAATTGTGCCAAATAGCTGTAAACCTTTGTTTTCATGCCTAGGGAACGCCTTAAAATGGACTATCTCACAGATTGAAATTCTAAGTTGAGAACAAAATCTGTGAGATAGTCCCCTTAAGACCAATTAAATGAACATTCACATTAGCCCACATAAGGCAATTGGTTAAAGCAATTAAAGGTTGCCTGGTTAGATCATTAAATGAATTTGTACAGAATCTCTTAGGAACCTAATGTATTGATCTTTCCCAGAAGAAAGCATTAACCAGAGAATGTGGAAAGACTTCATCCATATTCAACAAATCAAAACACAGGCAAATTGTATAATAAAAAAAAAATAATGAAGTACTTACTTTAGTCTTGCACTAAGCCCTAGAAATATTTACACCACCTATCATATATAAAGACACAAAAGTGTGCTCATTTATATACAGATTAAGTCAAACTTGTCTTAAACGGCAACCCCTTTAATTGTATAGAGCTTAACACATTGTGGACAATTTTTTCAGTTACATTAAGCCTTTCTTAGGATTCACCAGTACTAGGCTAGGACTCTAAATACCTTGCCCAAGTACACTCCCATGAAACAAGCCATGTTGTTTGGATTCAAACCAAGGTTACCAGAGATACAGCTCCAGTAGCTAGACCACTGGTAAACACAGAATCCCTGGTAGACTTAAACTGCTTCTACAAAACAGTGTCCTTGTAACACTTCTAAAAAATGAGTTTCTGAAGTCATATAGTAACAAAATTGTATATTCAAGTCTTTCAATATATCAAGTCATTTGGATATAGTTGGCAATAAATGAGAAAGGCAGAACTCTATTATGGTACCTTATGATCAATGATCCGTTATACTCAACCTCCAGGGCTACATTATCTACCAGAGTGCTATACATGACTGATATCCAGGTTTAACCCTTTCCCAAACAATAACGACATTTGACCACTTTGTTGCAGACGACTTTAGAAAACATTGTGGGAAAAGGGGAAATTGCTCGTAACGAGCAATTTTTCCTTTTCTCACAATGTTTTTTGCCCTATTAGAAGATTATTTTCCAATTTCATCACATTTTGAAATGTCATCTGCAAACTCTTTGAATTTGGAACAGTCGAAAATTTATTGTTTGGGAAAGGGTTAAGCTGTTTGCTGTCGGTATGGGGTTTAATTTCTCAATTATGATACAACACTTCTGGTATTCATCATTAATGGACTATTTGCTGTGTTATTAACCAATATAACATCATCTTTAAAGGGGTCCATTTATACAAGATTCACAGAATAAAGAGTACAACAAATACTCACTAATTAGAAACTTTCAAAGCAGTTAGCATATCTGTTGTAACTTAAACCTATAAAGATTGTCATTTGTCATGTTATTGCTACTCTAACTCTTTTCATCCATTCATTCATATGCAATGGTTTTACATGCTTACATCAAAGGCATTTATAAACAATATTAAGTTAAAAACAATTATTTTTTGTTTTATCAACTTGTTCAATTCTATCATACAGTTTCATAATTCAATTATGCCACTTCAAGGGTTCAGTGCAAGTCTATAGTAAGTGCTGCATGCTTGTGAAGCACTTACTATAGTATTGCACTGAACCCTCCAATTTACTGTCTTCCTTATGTTTTCCAAATCGACTTATCACTATCACTAATTTGTAAATAGGGCGATTATATCAATCATCTTTATTTCTATAAACCCACCCACTATCATTAATCACTGTTTCTTAAAGATAGACAATGCAGTAAATGATATCTGGAAATGTTTTTACAAAAGAATAAATCACTTATTCTTGGCTTAACATTCTATTTGTAGAATGATTTTAAGGTTAAAAAATTAAGCTTTTGGATACTTTTTTTAATAGATGCTTTAGTCCTTTGGTAATTGCATTTTACGTCTTCAGTTGTTGATCATCCAACATAGGAAAAGGTGAAGCCATACTAAAGCAACAAGAGATTATTAAAGTAATTTTGATGTTGTGATAGCAGATTGTAGGGTAGTTCAGAGGTCAAACCCTTTATTTTGGGTACAGATTAGAAACGTTACATCAAGATATTCCTAACAAGTACGCATAAAATGGATCTAACTAAATCATTTTCTAAATAATGAACACAAAAGACACTGGTGCCTCCCTGTGTTTCTTCATATTACCGCTATATATCAACATTTACACCACAATCATTCAACAACCAAGCTTTGTACACAGAAACAAAGAAAGTCAATTTTGATGTAACATAATCTCACAGTTGAAAATGTTTTTGTTGTATTATTTTTGTATGTTTTTCTATGTTTGGACCACTTTATCCATCCTGAGGCTTTCTATATCGCTGAATGCCCTATGCAAGTAATGTCCCTCTGTCCTCTCTCTCAAAAACTCCTCTATGATTCTCCACAAACAAAGTAACACAGTTGATTCTTTTCTTAAGTGCAATATCACAATGCCTGTTTCCCCAAGGTCAAAGTGCTATTCATAATCAAGGAGACAAGCATGTGATCTCCTTCATTAATTTTCCAGAAAATCCTTTGCAGTGAGCTCTCGTTAGATCCTCTTAACAAGATGATCTAGACGAGTACCAACAACATAGGATTTCCAAGATACAGATATGGGATACATTGTCAGTTGAGGACTGCCCCATTATCTCTGAGCCTTTATTCTCCATCTTAACACAAAGTAACAGCTGACCCGTAATACAACGAAAAACACACACAATGCGATGAAATCCTTGTAGAACCGTGCATCGTCCACGTCAAGATCGGAGAGAATTGTTGATGCGTTCATGTGTCGACACTCGGGACTTAGCTCTGACTTCTCACATTCCAAATCTTTTCTGTCGAACCCGTAAACGGCCTGTAGAACACCTTCAAATGCATATCTGGAATAAACAGGGAAATCAATTTAATCTAACTGTTTTCCACTTTTTGGCATTAATCCCATTATGGGTGATCATTGAGAGCAGTGTAACAATGTGATGACCCTGGGTGAGTTAATTTGTCATATTTCTTTCAACTTTAAAAAACAATTATCCCTTGTTCGAGGAGAAGTAAAAAAGGAAGAAAAAAACATAATTTTCCTCTTCTTTGATTGAATCTTATAAAATTATCAGCTCTGGATAACTGGTTTGTAATTGTAACAAATACAAGCACCATGCATGTCAGGGAAATGTTGTTAGATTTATGTTTGTATTATGGGCCAAAGGCCTCATACATTCATATATAAGAGAAATATCCTAATTTAAGATATCATCAAATAAGATGATTAATTTTAAATACCTTTTCATGCTAGAACTAAATAGTACAATTTAGGTGTTTGAAGCTGCAGGGTTCTATAGTTATCCAAGTGTCAATACTATGTATACTATGTATTGACTCCAGGATAGCTATAGACCCCTGTAGTTGAGAAAATTTCATCAAATACATGTAATCATTAGACCTCTAAGCTGTATGATGAAAGATTTTATCACGGATCAAATTTTATGCAAACATTAGATCAAAGTACTTTCAGAAATCAGATTATTCCACAAGTTATCCAAAAGCTACAAAATGACACGTAGGCAACATGAGAACAGGATTAATGCTTTCAATCCAACAGATTCTCTTCATCCAAAAGTTGTTTAGGCAGGGAAAAAATCTTGAAAGAATTAAGGGAAGGTATGAGGATGACAATGACGAAGTATTACAAAAATATTGCCATATAAAACCTGGTTAGAAATCATTCAGAAAAAGAAGAAACTGTTTGTAATAATCAATGCCTTTTTATACTATTGAATCTTATCTGGTTTGCATAAAACATATTACAATATAATTATTATGTCAAGAAATGGTGAGTACTGGTGTTCCACAACTAGAGTACTTACCCTATATATGACATGTATGAAAGCCACTGTAGGTATATAGGTATTGTGTCGAAGTTCACAAAGAATCCACTGAATAACAATAACGGTATTCCTGTAATTGGTCCCAAAAACACAGCGACCTGAAACAAATGAGTGTATGATGTTCTAAGGCACGTTGACAGCTGAGGTCATTTAGTGTGCATTATGATGATTTTGATAAACCTATTTTGAACTATTTATAGACTAAAATGTATTTGGCCTATGAAAAATAAATACAAATTTGCAATAAATAAATGATAATGTATAGGCAATTTGTAATTAGTTAATGATTATAATTACTTCAATAATGACAAACAATGTTAGACCAAATCAATGGGGTGTAGAAACCTTTTAGCTACATGACATAAATATCGAGCCAAGAACCAGGTCTTTTATTTAATAAGGAAGGAGAAAATTTTAACAAATGTTACAAAATGCTCAATAAGATTTTGCCTTTAAGTAAGTAGACATTCTTGTTTTAAGCCATCATTCTTCAACGTTGTGCTTCTTGTACCAAGGGTCCCAGGTTAGAAATTCGTTTGATGAGGTGAAAATTGCGATAATACTGGTGTAGTATCCCAGAAGCAGCCGTTGTGAGTGATTTTAATAACTTCAAGCATCCTTCAAAATCAATGTACAAAAAAATTAGTTTAAACTAATACAGGGCACAAGTCTTTAAGGAAGCTCATTTTCAAGCTTTCTGGATAACTGGCATCCATATTAAAGCCTTAATTGTCCTAAACACAATGATTCTGTCCTATTTTACTATACTACACTTAAACAAGATTGACTGTACATACCTGCAGGGATGTGGCTGCCCCTATTAAGAGACCCAATGACTGAGCCACCAGGGATGTTTGTGTGGCCAGTGTAAGAAACATCACAAATCTCAGAAAGTCACTTGGCTGTGAAGTCATCCAGTACACAATACTTCCATAAATCAGAGGAAATATGATCTGGAAAAACAAGTCATGTTAGTATGGATGAATCTACCTGATATGATACATTAGGATTGGCCCAAATCAAAAGCAATAGTTTATTTTCAAGATATTAGGTAGAAAACAAGAGCTGTCCATAAGACAGCATGCTGGCCTATTCCATAATGTCAGAGAGGGGTATAAGTTAGTGAAATATTATTTGTTTCTAAAATATGAGGATGCACACAAAACTTAAACCAAGATTTTCAGCAACTGGTATAATTTGCTTCAAGTCAATAACAGAGTCATTGCACTTGGTCAGTAGCCTTACATTATGATCCCGAGTCCATGTGTAAAGTTTCAATCCACTCTCTAAAGTAGTTTATAAGAAACAAGAGATGTGATATATATTTCTTAAAAAAAATACAGCTTTCTAAGGGTTAACTAAGGCACCCTGTATTCCGAGTTAGATGGCCATGCTTATAAATGAGCCAAAAAGACATGGCCCTTATTGAGGGAATGGGTCGACCAACTAAAAGTTACAAATAAAGGTTGGTCTTACATACCTGGAATGGCATATCTGCCATTGTTTTGGCCAGATAGTATGCCTTTAAGCTGTACCAGTAATTGAGGTGTTCTCTTATACACACCGTCATCTCCATAGGAACTGAAATAATAGGAATGAATGAATAAATGGTGTTTCATGGCTCATCAACATCTAAGGTCTTTTAGCATGCATTATAATGTGGATAAACTTGAAATAATAAGCAAAATCTCTTTGATTATTCCACCATTACATGGTTAGGGGTGGCAAAATCTGATCATGAGCTATAGAATCCCTAAATGCCCAATCTTTTTCTTCACTTGTCCATATTAAGTTTATATAGCAAATTTTAGTAAAGAATTCACTTGTGTGTTAAGACCTTTGACAAGCTGGGCAATACAGACAATTCATTTGCCACCACTGACAATGTGATTAAACAAATATATAGAATACACAATACTAATCCAATCAATCATTCCAACTCTTGCAACCTTCTTAACCCTTTACTAAATGCCATATTTTCGACTGTCCCAAATTGAAAGAGTTTGCAGACAACATTTCAAAATATGATGAAGATGAAAAATAATCTTTTGATAGGGCAGAAATCATTGTTGGAAAACGAGAAATTGCCCATTAAGAGCAATTTCTCCTTTTCCCACAATGTTTTCCAGAGTCATCTGCAAAATGTGGTCAAATGTCGTTGTTGTTTAGTAATGGATTAAGACATTGTGACGAACAAAGAACACATGATATTCTTCCTTTTAAACTGTAAGTATTGCAAGAAAAGAATTATCTGCTAATAACAAGCGTGATGAGACTCTAATAAAGATTTATATACATGTATAGCATCTTATTTATGCATGTTTATGGCAAGTAATGTCTACTGACTGATATAAATATCAAATTGAGAATGAGAAAATCCCATCAATAAAACTGACTTACATGTTAAGACTGTGGGCATGAGTGCTGAGAACATCAAAAACAGCATACAGAAGAATAGACAGCCTGCATTGTTAAAGACTTTGGTAGCCTCGTTCCCAATACCCAGGTAGAGTAGACCAATCAGTATACCAACTGTTAAATGGGATATCAGGCGTAATCTCGTCAAAGTCTGAAAAAGCAAACAATCATAAAGGTTCCATAGTCTTTTTTTAATAGAAAAGGTCTTTCAGAAAGAAGGTTATTTTCAAATATTGTTTGTTTTATTTTTATTGTTTTTAAATCATATCATGGATGCATGCAGACCCCATGCTCATAAGGACTGATCAAAATGGGTAAAACCATTTGCATTTAGTTAGTCAGCTGGGATGCTATCTCTCATGAAAACTAATACCTAGTTCTGCTGATTTCAACCCACATGAAGAGTGGCTTTGTAATTTATGATTTTATTCTCAAACCATGAGGACAACAAAGACCCTTGATAGTCTTGTATTGTGCACAGGGGTCTTAAATTATACTGTGGTTAGTACTGTGATAAGTAAGATAAAGGTTTTGTTTATCAAAGTGTCGCGCCTAGTGAAAGAGCCAGTCAGTTTGGCTTATTAAATACTTTTCACAGATATAATTTGGTAACCATTTATTTAAGGAGCTCATGGCTCAAGAACCTGCCATTTTGGAACAAGTCCCACAAGAGACGATTTTCTGGCAAACACCTCCACAGGGGCTCGAGACTGACCTTCACACCCAAAGGATGACGCCTTAACCCTGTAGGCCACGATCTAAGTACTGACCCCTGGATAACTATAGACCCCTGCGGTATCGTGTAGATAAGAATTTGCGAGAAATGTGTGAAGACTGCCACTTACTGCGTCCCTCATGATGGAGGTGAATGTTCGGATAAAGAGAATCTTGAACTGGGTAAACAGGGATGTGTTAAAGCTGTGGCAATCTTGGTCTCCACTGTTGTCCTGTAATATATCAAAGCATTTCATAATTATCAATTTTTGTTAATTTACAATGGGTTTTCGTCTGGGGGGGTTTCTTTTTTATTTATACGATGTTCAAAGCAGTATCAACCATTTTTAAGTTATGTAACAGCTTTCACAGGTACAAGCCTAGAGCTCTGAAGAGACTTGCCAAAGGTCACTCCCACTAAACCAAAGATGTCGGTTGGCTCAAACCCAGGACCTCCAAGTTCTGAGCCCACCAATTTAACCACTGGGTCCAAGGACCCAAGTTTAAGACTTATAAAGTGTGAAAAAAAGTTATGAGGTGAAAAAAAAATAACATGAAAAAAATAATTCTTAAAATTTGAAAATGAATATATATGATAAATGATGCAGTAAAACAGGGCAATCTAGTGACATTAGAAAAAAACAATGGTTGTAAAAAGTTGATCAAGTATCACAAACTATTACAAAAAGGCCAAAAAGATTACAAGTATAATTTTACAATGTTGATATATATTTTTTTCAAATTGTTTGTAGGTCTATGCAACCAAGCAATCTAGCTTTATTGTGAACATAGAATTGCAGGGAAAACATTCAGGTGCAATAAGTGAAAGCAAAGCAACACATATTTGCAACTAAAACCAGATATAGTCAAACTTGTGTTTAGAGGCCAGCCTATGGGACAGAGTAAATTGGCTGTTTATGACAGGTTGGCTGCTTAATACAAATTGATGTACACTATAAATCTAACAATGGGACTTTCTGTAGTGGTTGTTTAATGCAGGTTGGCTGCTTAAAAGGGTGGTTGCTTAACACAAGTTAAACTGTATTTCAAAAAGTAAAACACTTTCTCTACATTAGCAGTAGATGACTTAGAAAATTGAAATTAGAGAAGATTAACCTCATCATGCTTGTGTTCTTTTCTCGCTATGGGTACTTTGTCATCTATCAGATAATGTAGTTTTTACAAGTATCTTACAAATCATGTATGCTTGAAATTTCTCAGGCCAGAAAAGGGATAAACAAGAAGAAAATGGAGAAAAACTTGATCAATAAACAAGGCAATGGAAGCTCTACAACAGCAACAACAACTCAGAACATTACGCACAAACAAAAAATCAAGGAAATGTCACACCTATTTGTTTCAGGCAATTGAACATGGATTTAAGCATCCTGTAACAGGTATAAACTCTTAAACCCATTTCCCCTCTGTAACTCGAGGAAAAGACTACAATAAGTGCTTCACAAGCATGAAACACTTACTAAAGTATTGCACTGAACCTTCAAAATGTTATTAGAACATTGGGTAGGAACTACTGTTACAAAAGAATAAATTGCTCGCTTGGAGAAATTTATTCTTTTATCACAATAGTTTCTTGCATCTAGTTCAACAGAAGCAGCAAAGTTAGGTATAATGGAGTAAAAGGTTAACAAGAAACAATTCTGTTTTTATATTCACCGCTTCAGAATTGAACACAGGATGGAATTGGAAGATATTCCTCTGGCAAAAAGAAGTAAATCATCAAAAAATGAAATAAAATAAATGATTAACATATGCATAATTATGAAACTGTTGGTTTGATTTTTTAAAGACTTAAACATAAAATTCAAAGGTCATTAGTGACTTATTGATAACTCCAGGAAATGTTTGAGATCTCTACGTCAGATGGCAGAATCACATGACAAATGTTTATGATCTTATGTCTGAACAAGATGGCCGGGCCACAGGACTGTTTTCACCTACTTTGCCAAGGGAGAAACTTCTCTGCGGAGTGTTAGATGTTATGCCATTATTAAGCACAGGTTATTGTATACAACCAGAACCAGAAAGTTGATGCGGGGTACACGACGTGGCTATCATTGGCAAAAGTTGGTGAAAAAAGCAATAATCCCTGTTCTGTCATGGCTACAGCCAACTTGTACGGGCATATCTTAAACATTGATTCTCCCGCCTGTATATGATGACGAAAAGATTACCAACAAAGGAAGTGTCTATACTTTCAAGTACAGTAACATCTAATTCAGAAGAAATCGCTTTAGCCAACCAGCCAACTAGACATATTTCTCCATTACAAAACATTAATTGTTATCCTATTTGCAACATAAGAATAATGTAAACACAGAAGAAAAAAGACATTTGACATGACTATCTATTTCTTCTTTATTTCATAATGATTTCCATTTTCTATTCAATAGAAAACTAAAGAGGTGACTTTGAAAATACAGATGTTCCAAATGCATTTACGAAATGTGTTCATTTAGTTCTGTTATATAACTCAGTAAGAAATCAGAAAGATCTAGTTCAGGATAACATATATTGAAAACTGTAACTGTCTATATGAAAAACATGCAAAGGGAAGTCAATGACTAAAATCTACATCTAGTTAAAGAATTAAACCATTTCCTCAGGTAGGATATTTTGAAAAGTCCAAACTAATATCAAGATTAAACAAAAATAATAAGAAGTATGAGAGATCATATTTTCTCCAATGGGTTGTATTAGAAAATCACCAAGCCCAAAGGAGAAATTTCTCATGACAAGCATTTCTTATTTTGGCTTAAGTGCCTTCTTATATCTTGATTGACATGCATTAACCCTTTCCCAAACAACAAATTTTTGACTGTCCCAAATTAAAAGAGTTTGCAGACGACAATTCAAAATTGGATGAAATTGAAAAATATTCTTCAGATAAAGCTGAAAACCTTGATGGGAAAGGAGAAATTGCTCTAAGCGAGCAATTTCTCCTTTTCCCACAATGTTTTCCAGTCGTCTGCAACAAAGTGGTTAAGTGTCGCCATTGTTTTGTAATGGGTTAAATAGAGTATAAATAAAAGAATAGGTTAAGACACATATTCACTAACCCTTCTAATGCTTGGTAGTTTTATAAAAAATAGATTTTTGTGAAGACGGCTTTCCAAAACCTTAAACATCTGCTTAGTTTTGCTACGGAAAGATACTCAGAGTAGCAAATAGGTTATATCACAGGCCAGCCGCCAATTTACTTGACAGCTGGCCTAGATCCAACCTGTTTGCACCAGCATGAAGTTGGTTCCAGCACAATAAGGGTTAATTCCAACCTCTAAAAAGAAATGCAATAAAGTAAAACAAAGCAATAAAGCATAAAAAAGAGCCCATTACAAATATCATTTGGAGCTATCAATTTGGGTAAGCCACAAAGGGCTCAAAAACATTAAAATTTTAGTATTTCTTACACATTGTTTATAATTTTTTCAAAAAGTGTTTTTTTATCTTGAATCTTATAGTAACTTGACACATCTCTTTGAACTCTATAATGGTGTGGCATTGCACATTTGAGAGATGAAATTTTATGTGTTTTATGATTGTAGAACGATGAGAAGTAAACAAAGATCACTACTTTTATACATTGTAAATCATATATGATATTACTATCATACATTGTATATCATATATTATTACTATTATACATTGTAGATGATCTATGATATTACTATTATATGTTGTAGATATATAGATCCTGTAAAGTGTTAATAAAGCTATTATTTCACACATCACTTCAACACAACATGCATCAATGGGAAATGGGTTTTTCACCACATGCATGTATACATTCACAATAAAGATATAACCATTTCCCCGAAAAGAGTAATAAAACCCTTAGAATGCTGGGTAATTTTCTTAATATAGATTTTTATGTCGTCTGCTTTCCAAAACCTTAAATATATGCTTACTTTGGTTGAGGAAAGATACTCAGAGTAGCAAACAGGTTAGATCACAGACCAGCCACCAATTCACTTGGCGGTTGGACTGGATCTAACCTTATTGCATAAGCATGAAGTCAGTTCCAGCACTATAAGGGTTAAATAAATACATCAGATGACCTTCATGACAAATGAATGTCAAACTCAAAATAAATAAGTAATAAGATGGCATCATAAACAAGATTGAATTTATCTAATGTGTGAACAGGAGATCTTGATAATCAAGAGCATGTTTTCCAGTCATCAACTGCTTGTTGATAAAATGATGCTTTTTCACTGATAGTCTACTAAAAACGACAGTTAGATGCTTTTCTTGTTTTTCCATACATCAAGAACTACAAAACCATCAAATAAACTGTTTTCATTGTGTTTGTTTGGTGTTAAATGCCATACCAACAATTTTTCAGTTATATAACAGCTTTCCTGGATCCATCTGTACTAGGCTAGAGTTCTGAAATACCTTGCCAAAGGTCACGTTTTCATTGTGAATGAACAACAAAAAATATGCTGAGGAAATCCTCCTCATAATCACATTGGTTCTCATCTACATAGAATCTACATAGAATCTACATAGAATCTACATAGAAAGGTGTTTGAAGTAATATGAGTCAGGGAACAGGTTACAGCTAAAAGACCATACACAAAGCACAGCCAGGCTACACCTATGTTAAACAAGCCCAAACCATTCTTATACAAACCTCAAATGATGACGCCTCAGACTCAGAT
The DNA here is from genome assembly GCA_947846245.1 of Cerastoderma edule. Lineage (NCBI taxonomy): Eukaryota > Metazoa > Mollusca > Bivalvia > Cardiida > Cardiidae > Cerastoderma > Cerastoderma edule. Next base: position 25,758,557 of record OX401409.1, read on the forward strand.
GATTCGGACAGATGCTGATGTAAAGATCAAGAAAAGATGATGAATAAAGGAAACATCATTCTCTTGTGGCAAGTCAGGAATTGAGAAGGGGTAATTGAGGTAAAATTTACATCTATAAAAATCTATGCTGCCTGAACAAAAGATGAGGTTATTTTTTAATCATTATACAGAAAATGAAAACGAAAATGCACTATGAAATCTTTCAGTTTGTAAAATTGAACATCTTGAACTGGATTAGTTACAAAAATAAATACAGGGGTTATTTAGGTTTTTGAATAGAATTAATTTTAGAAAAGATGAAATAAAAGGAGTTTTATAACAGGATTTAGTTTTTAAAAGGAACAAAATCTTACTGAAAATAAAGACAGGTGCAATAAATACAATGTGTCTCAACCATTAAACTATATATATGTATATATATGCAAAATACATACTCTGAAATATCATCATAATCATTCTCTCAGTGAAGTATCACAGCAGTAACAGTATTACAGTTATGTATTGCGTAAAAAATTGAAGTTCTATAGTTCCTTTGCAAACATTTTTCAGAAGGATGAAATCATATAATATGTAAGGCTATGTGAAAAATAAAAGAAATCCCTATACAGACAAAAACAGACAGAAGAAGAACAAACTATAAAGACAACAGAACACAAACCTTAGGTCCCCTTTTGGAATGAATACCATTGCCATTCTGCAGGCTCTAGGTAAAGGTCAAAAGGAGAAAATTAAAATTAAACTAGATTGGGCTTATCAGTTTGGATGGATATCCAACCTTTAAAAAAAAAAAAGAATCAGCTTTATCCAGTTTAGTCTCTATCAAATGATTTTTTTCCATATAAACTTATTTATAAATTCCTTGCAGCATTAAATATGGGACTTTGCTCTAGCACTACCTTAATATGACATAAAATAGCCTGTACCAGAAATGACATGAATAATTATCATAACTCCCTGATGCAATTCAGAAAAAAGTCGCAGGAAATAATGACATGAAAAAAAATCATAATCCTTTTAAGCATGTAAGAATAAAAAGATACAAAATTGTCATGTTCGAAAAATTCGACAAAAAATTATCTCTACCAGTACATTAAGTTAATGTGTAAAATACAAAGCCTATACAGTCGTTCTTGTTTTAAGCAACCATAGTAAAGACAGAATCCTGGAGTATGAGACACCTTATTGATCATTACAGACTGCAGTCATACAGAAGTGAATGGTGTTTAACACTGTTTCAATAATTCTTCAGTTATGTCACGGCTTTCCTGGATCCACCAGTACTAGGCTAGGACTCTGAAGTAACTTGCAAAAGATCAATCCCACAGAATCAGAGGTGTCAGTGGAGTTGTAAGTCTACCACCTTAACCACTGGGCCATGCAGGATCAAGCAATCAAAAAAGCTCCTGTTAAATAGTAGGATAGCATCAGACAAAAATACTTTCCACACAATACGGTCTCTTAAAACATGATAGACTGCACATATCTGTTATAAACCTCAATCTAGCATGATCTAGTAAGATAAATCCCTCACCAGTGAGTTCTTCAGGGGTTCATCTATCATCAAGTCGGGGGAGACGTAGGCCCCCTTGTGAAGGAGTTCTGTGTTCTCATTCGAGTCTGGATGTTGATACTCTTCATCTCCGCTGTACGTCATTATACTACTCCGTGAGGTTCTGTAAGACGGGGGGGAATTTAAAGTAAACCAATATACTGCTGGAACCAACTTCATGCTTATGCAAACAGGTTAGATCACAGGCCAGCCGCCAAGTAAATGACTTTTTACCAAATAACTGCAACTTCTTTCTTTGTGAGAGTTTCAATACAAATTTTCATCTTGTGTAGCTTACAAATTGGACAATTCTAATTATCAGTATAGCAGGAAAATATCACTTTCACAAGAGGTTGCTTTCTGTCTGATTTATAGACTGTCAATAATTCTACCCTAATATAAAAACCCTTTTGGGCAGCTATGCAAGGGCTTTCCTCCATCTATTACAGGGGTGGAAAAATCAATTGTCTCTATTGAACAGCTTTTCCTAAAGCCTTTACAGACACATAGGTTTTTGCTTCTTTTTTTTTCATTTAATCACTATACGGACAAAAGCCATAGCCATAGCTTGGGATACCAGGATGCGTAAATCAAAAATAAGATTTCCCCACGCCTGTATTATAAGCATAGCAACATACTTAAAGACTGATGATGTGATATAAAACCCTTACAAAGAATATCCCTTACCTCTCTGATTCTGAGAGCTGACTCGCCGCCATGTGTTTATCGAGGTTGCCAGACTTTATTGAATCTATCAACAGCTGCACTTTGTCTTCTCCACACTCTCCCGACGCAACCTCCATCACTGTATACAAAGGAAATAGTTCAAAAGGTAAACTAAAACAAAAGGTAAACAAAGGGGAAGAAATTAATAATAATAATAATATTAAGGAAATTTTGAGATTGGTCCAAACGGGAAGTGATGGCATCTATTATTGAACAAAGATGCCTTTTATATGTGATATTGAGATGAAACCATTTTGAAAAAAAATTTTTTTACTTGAAGCAAGCAAAATATCTCTTTTTTTCAACATGGTTTCCATTCTATACCATAAGGAAAAAAATACTTTTATCACAATGGTTTATTCGATCATCTGCTGCAAGTGCAATGAAGTCGGTCATAGTGATGTATGGGGTTAACCATTTACCACAAAACATAATTTAAGACTGTCCCAAATTGAAAGAGTTTGCAGACTACATTTCAAAATGTAATGAAATTGAAAGATAATCTTCTGATAGGGCAGAAATCACTGCGGGAAAAGGAGGAATTGCTTGTTAAGAGAATCATTAAGGGAAAAGGAGAAATTGCTTGTTAAGAGCAATTTCTCTTTTAACCAAAATGTTTTCCAGAGTTGTCTGCAACAAATTGGTCATATGTCTTTATTGTTTGGTAATGGGTTAACCACACCATTAATCCTAACTCTGGATTTAATGCATCTGCCTTCAGAAAACTTTTGAAATGATTGAGGGAAAAGGAGAAAATATTTATATAGGCATATTATTTCAAAAATGATTTTAAAACATATGTCAAACATCTTCAAATTCTATTGAGATTTTTAAATTGTTGTCCATATGCATTTTCAATTTAGGAAGAAGTCAATATATTGTACCATTTACAAACAAGGTAGAGCACACTTAACACATAACCCAAAACTAAACAATAACAAAAGGGCGTTCTCAAATAGTCATAATGTATTATTCTCCTCCACTCTAAAGTAAACAAAGGGAATAATTTACATAAAAGCAGCAGAGCCTTAATGGCTCAGTCAATAGGGTGCCCAATTTACAATACAGGGGTTTGTTGTTCAATATTTAGTAAAATCAATGATAAGTGGTTTTCTGCTCTATCACTACTGAATATTGCAGTATATCCCTTTATTTCTGTGAAGAACATCAAACAATAATTTCCTGAGCAATCAATTTATCGTAACACTTTCCTCACATGGGAATTGTACCAGGTACAAATTTCAAAATAAATGCAACAGGAGACGACAAAACACAAAATAACATTAAACTATTTGTTTCCTTTATAATATTGGTTAATATTAAGACCAATCAATAAATTGCTCATCATTTAGTCATGATTGTATCTTTGTTTATAATGGGTTTTATGCCATGTCAACATTTCTTTGGTTATGTAATGGCTTTTCTGGATTCACCAGCATTAGGCTAGGGCTCCCAAGCTTCTTACTAAAGGACACTGCCAGGAAACCAAAGGTACCAATGAGGCTCAAACCCTGGACCACCTTAACCGCTGGTCCACAAAGGACCTTACAATGGTGTATAATCCTTAGAATGCTGGCTAATTTTCTAAATATAGATTTTTGTGCATCTGCTTTCCAAAACCTTAAATATATGCTAAACTTTGATGAGGAAAGATACTCAGAGTAGAAAACAGGTTAGATCACAGGCTAGCTGCTGATTTACTTGGCGGCTGGCCTGGATCTAACCTGTTTGCATAAGCATGAAGTCGTTCCAGCACTATAATGGTCAAGAAACTTCCTTGCAGCAGTCGAGGTAAAGTAAAGTATTATGGAGTAAAGGGGTTGATAAACACCAATAGTTAGTATCATACCATAATCTGCTGGATTGTTGTAGGGTGGACATTCCATGTTTAGGGATTTGAAATAGGGTAGAAGATTTTTTGTTCCACCTTTGTAAACACATTCACCATCTGCTAACATGAACAGCTGAAAGCCATAAAACGAAATCTATAAATATGAAGAACGGTGTGGGAAATATCACACCATAAACCTATTGGCAGAGACCTATTTCAATGGAAATCTGGGTGTTGAAAACTTTGTTAAATTACACATGAAGTCTGCAAAGGCTTACCAGGGATAACATTATTATTTCCACTTCTTTGTCTTTGAATCCCTTTTAAAGCATGAGTAGCAGACAATGAAAGATACATATGTATGTAGGGAAAAAGAATATTCCTATAAACTTATTTGTGTCACCATGTTTATAGTTTAATACATCCTGAGCCTGAGACCTAGCTTTGCAAATATTAAATCTGACTTATAGAAATCATTGTGACAGATTTTATTCATCACTGTTCAATTATGTACAAGTGGGAAAGCATATAAATGGTGCAAAACCACAATCCAATAACAGATTAAAGAGCAATATGACAGAGTGAACCTATTATCTAAGACACAAATCAATTATAACACATCTTTCCAATAGAGACTTACATGATCATCAATGGTCTAAACATTTATGATATATTAAAAAGTAATGTAGTAGACTTCCAACATAAATCCTTAGGCCCTATTGTCCCATATCACCCATTCTCTCCCTAAAAACTTACACAGTCAGTTCTGATTAGTTGATTGCATTGTGATTTAGGCTTTACTGTCGCAATGCCCAACTCTTAATGATGGAGGACAACACAGAGAGGGGCCATGCGATTTCAAGTTCTATATTCTTATCAGTAGGCCACGGAGTAATGAGTTAACTCAATAGAGTAATGAGAGAGACTAACATGTAATTTTCTCAGACCATCTGAACCAATATTCAGAGGTCTTGATAAGAGGCGATGTTCCCCAGCTTACTTTTTTACTACTTTTCTTAAAGGCCCATAAAAGGAGATTAATGCTATATCAAACTATATTATTTGGTAAACTTTTGGTCAGATTCAAATAGTTATCACCAGAAAACACCATCAGCACATCTTCAATGAGAAAGTTAAACAGAAATAACCCAGATTAGCAAGTTTTCTAATTCAGTTTTCCTGATTCTTCACCTCTGACCTTGACAGAAGATACACACATTTTTGAACCGACCAATCAGAATTTGATATTTTGAATATGTAAACAAACAGGTTGTTGATAAACATGATTGAATTGGAGACAACTATATTTCAAGCACAAAATAACTTATTTTAAATGAGTCTATTTGATAGGGTCTCAATGCATTTCTAAACTAAGTCTCATGACTTTAATTAACATACTAAAAGAACTCCATATATTTTTTCAGTATTTTATTTGTACTCCTCTCCTTTGATGTGCCTTTAATCCTTAATTGTGGGCACTCATTAGTATTGTCTCAGTAAGTACCCACAAAAAAGGACTTGTCTTGTAATTGTTTGATAAAATTCATATAAAAGAATCTTATACACTCCCCCTATTAACTAGACACCTGATCACACATTCTTTGCGTGTAGACTTACATGGTCAAACATCATGAAGAGTTTAGCGCTGGGTTGATGGATGGTACATATAATGGCTCTGCCACCAGCAGCCAGGTTCTTTAACAGGGATATACACTGGAAACAGGATGAGCTGTCTAATCCACTGAAATATACACACAACATATACAAGTTATCAACACTCTGTGTGTATAAGATACTGTTGTATGTAAAGTATACAGTTTATTAATGTTGATAGTATTACTTATCTCTTAGAATGCTGAGTAATTTTCTATAGGAAAATTATTTCTATATCTGCTGAACAACCTTAAATATATGCTTAATGTTGATGAAAAAAGATACTCAGAGAAGCAAACAGATTAGATCACAGGCCAGCCGCCAATTACCTTGATCCAACCTATTTGCATAAGCATTAAATCTGTTTCAGCTCCATAAGGGTTAACCCTTTCCATCAAATATTTGCCTTCTTGGCCACCCATGACAGATGACTCAAGAAACAATAGTTACAATTTGTTTCTGTGTTTATATGGGGTTTAATGTGTCATCAACAATTTTGCAGATAAGATACAGCTTTCCTGGACTCGCAAGTACTTGACTTGGGCTTTAAAGAGGCTTGTAAAAGGACACTACTGGGAAACCAGAGGTACTTGGTGGAACACAAAACCTGGAACCCCTAGTTATGAAATAGCCACCTTCACCACTGGACCATGATTCCTCTCATTTGTGACTTTCCTTTTCAACCTCTAAGCAGAATTAGCATTCGTAATATTGTAATTTGAATAGCATTAATGCCTTAAATAAAAACCTGGCACAATATGGAACTTTGTTTATATCCTTATAACTCCTTTAAATCAAAATTAGCATCCTTTAACATTATCATCAACATGGGCACCATACCTTGTCGGTTCATCAAAGAACATGATTGGTGGATTGTTCACCATTTCCAGGGCAATGGACAGTCGCTTTCGTTGTCCGCCAGAGAGGTTACTTGTTCGAGTCTTCCTGTGTTCTATAAGTCCCAGAGTGTCCATGATGTCATCAACCTGTAGTAAAGATTAATCAATGACCTAGACCCTTTACCAAACGTCAAATTCTCGACAGTCCAAAATTGAAAGAGTTTGCAGACGAAATTTCGAAATGTGATGAAATTGAAAAATTAATTTTCTTCTGATAGGGCAGAAAACTTTGTGGGAAAGGGAGAAATTGCTCAAAATGACAACTTTAATTACAATGTTTTCCAGAGTCGTCTGCAATAAACTTGTCAAATGTCGTTATCGTTTGGTAATGGGTTTTGGACATCCACACTTAATGACTAGCAGTCTTTAATCCATGAATTTGTTTGTTTGTTAATTAATTAATACAGGTTATTTAGATGCCACCAACAGTATCTCAGTATAAATGTTTTGATTCCTGACTCTTGATGAATGAGGAAGACCATATACTCAACTGCCATTTAGAACACGTCCCAAAAAGACCTATCGGAATTCCGTAAGTCAGTCGGGAGACTACCTCTCAAGAAAATCGAAACACTGTCCCCTGAACTTGAACCCATGTGGAAAGGGGTAAATTATGTCCTCTTAACCACCTTGCCAGGAAAGCTCTGAGTTTGTTTAACATCAACATTAAGGACATGTTCTACAGTTTTATAAGAAAATAATCCTTTCATAGAATTTTCTAAATTTTTGATATTTTATTTAAAATTCTATTGTGAATTAAAAAATGAAAAGAAAAATGCAGGTCGCGGAGTTAGTTTTTTTCGTAAAATGACAGTTTTCATGGTAACCGTTTGGGGCAAACATGTCAAAATGACCATACCATCTTCAAAGGTAATAAAATAATTTCTGGAAGGGTTATTAACACAAAAAACATGAGTTCATATATTCAATACTTTATAATTCAATTATTTTCTCAATTTATTACAATATGGACAATTTTTGTTATCCAAATCAGTTCTTAAAGTTTTTGTATTCATCAAAAAACAATGAAAGTTGATATGTATATTACAAATAAATGAAGATATTTAAAAATTCCTTTCATAGAATTTTCTTATTTTTCAGTATGTGAAGTAAAATTTAATCTTGAAATACAAAATGCAAAAAAAGGATATATTGACAAGTTACTTTTTCTGTAAAATGACAATTTCCATGGTAACCATATTTGAAAAATATTTATAAAAACAATTAAAATAACTTTAAACTTGAAAAATAGAAGCTTGGGGCTTAATACACAGGAGAAATATATAATAATGTTAATAACCTTTTTAAGTTGTATGGAAGATATGATTATTCTTGGAAAGAAATAGCATATATAATGAATTTCATCCAAATCAAAGTTTTTCCGACTACTATGCAAGAACAAGACCTACCGAGAACGTCCTTAACAGAACCCAAGCTTACCTGCCCAGGTAAGAGGGGTCCTTTGGTGCATTCGACTAATCTTAAGACATGTGCATTGTAAAACAAATAATCTTGTGATAATAAAAGTGATTTTATTAGGTATAAAAGGAGACATTTATTTGAAATAAAACCTCATTCATTCATTCATAAGTGTTTTAAAGAAACTGAAAGGGGAAGTATACAAGACCAATGTGATGAATTGCTAAGTCTCATTGGTTTCTACCCAATATCACACATGATTATATATATGTCACTTTTCCCTTATTGGTTTCTACCACAGGTAAAGGGCAAATGATGGTTCGACCTCCCTCCTCTCAAACCCTAAAACACTAAAAAGACTATTCTGTTGAATAAAATCATGAAACCATTTAAAAACATGTAAACATCATCCATACTGATACATATAAAAAAAACCATAACCAACTTATTCGCCCTTTACCTGTGGTTTCTACCCAAAATCACACATGATAAATGTTACTTTTCCTTCATCATAATTGCCACCTACAGATTCTCTTAGTTAGAACTGGACATCAAATCTCATGATTATACTGTAGAAAGAGCTTCTACAACCAAATACATACCAGTTCTTCCTTCTTTCTCATTGGCATTTTTTCCTCGAGTTTCAGGTTGGCAGAGCACATCATGGATTCCTCCACAGAGAGATGGGGTAGTAGGTGATCATCCTGCATTATGTAACATGACACCTTTCGAAAGGTGCGCAAGTCCCGCTCTTTGCCCTTCATGTAAATCTTACCCTCTATGCCACTGGTCCTGAAAATAAATAAATTAAACATTTTAAAGTTGTACTAATTACGTTCCTTACTCCATTATTCACCACTTAGCTCTCTACCAACTGCAGCTGACATATCATTACTTGAAGTAGACGACTTTAGTAAAGTTTTGTAAACATGTGCAAAACCTTTCAGTTCTACTGTTGTGATATGTGAATATATTGAAAAAGCATTGTGGGTTTGGAGATTCATTAAAGTAGTTAGCCAGGGACAAAACCTTTTCTTGAACTCTGCTTTGAGAGAACAAAGTCTCAATTTGTCAAATCAATTTCCATGTTTTTCAATCAATTATGCAGTTTTTTATGAATTCTATAAAGTTAAGATTACTCGGGGGAAAGGTATGTTTTAGACAACATTGCAATATCAAGAAGATGTGAATATTTGTGTAATATATCCATGACTTATTTCATTTCTTTTTACAATGTCTTTCAACGCAATATAAAGAAAAAAAAACTTCCTCTATCATTTTTGACAACTACTCAAGGATTCAAAGCAAGAATATAGTAAGTGCTTCATGTTTGTGTAGGACTTTCTACATAGTCTTATATTGAACCCTTAACATGTCCTTAATTTGGATCACATCAAAGAAGGAAGTTCTGGGGGTAATCCTAACTCTTTACCAAAGTCTAAATTTTCTACTATCCCAAATTCAAAGAGTTTGCAGATGACATTTCAAAATAAGATGAAATTGGAAAGTAATCTTCTGAAAGAGCAGAAAACATTGTGGGAAAAGGGAGAAATTGCTCGTTTGGAGCAGTTTCTCCTTTTCCCACAAAGTTTTCGAGAGTCGTCTGCAACAAACTGGTGAAATGTTGTTATTGTTTGGTAATGGGATAAGCCTGGTTTTATGAGATTGCATCCCTTTATAATACAATAAGAGTCTGTTCTTTATTCCCTGTAACAGCATTAACAACAGCTGTTGAGTTATATCTCTCGCTCACAGCATTGATGGTAATATTACATCAATACAATCTGCAACATAAGGCACAGTTATTGACATGAGAAGGGTTCAATCAAATACAGATAGCAGCTATAGGCAAACTGGTGTAATGCCAACCTACTAAACCCTTCCCTGTTCTGAATAAGTGTCGCAATTTGAACTTGAACAATTTTAACCATTATCAAGGTTATATAATTACAAGAGACAAAAAATCCAAAATGAAAAAAAAAAAAAAAAATAACATGAAGAATCAGCAGTGGAAAGAGTGCCATTTAAAAAAAATAATAAAAATTGTTTGTATGGTGGTTTCTTTTTGTATAAATGTAAAAGATGTCCTGGATCTACCAGTCCTAGGCTAGGGCTCTGATTGGACTTGCTAAAGGTCACTTCAAACTTGACCACTGGGCCACACAGGACCCAAGAAAAAACCCAAAGAAATTTCCACTGATGAGCAAAGTTAACAGCTTCTAAACTGACAAAGAAATCTATGGAAAAAAAAATGTAACACTGATGAATAAACAGGGAAATTAATTTGAAAAAGCCTGCTTTCAAAGTCTTTTTTTATGTAGAAATGATCAACATGACAAGTTTTACAAAAGTATTTCATCAAGTTGTTGACATATATCTAATACTGTTGAAGGTCATGCAGAAATTCAAATGCATATAGAGGGTTCAATGTTACACTATATAGCACATATATGCTTCATAAACAATAAGTACTTACTTTTGTATTGCACTGAACCCTCAATTAACCTGTAGGGGTCAAGGTGAGGTCACTGACATTAACTGACAACAAAACCCTTCCCCAAATAACTTCAGCCTCTCAAAGATGATTCTAATGAGAAGCCAATCTGAATACATGGGTTTATCCAATGAAAACACCTCTGAAATAATAGGGATGAACCCATATTGTTTCCCACGAGAATGACGACACTTTTCTTTCGTTTTTAAAAATAGATCTTAAATCCGAAATCTCAAAAGTCATTAAATTTGATTGAGGAAACAATATTACATGTCACAACAACAATTTCGCCATTTGGTATGAGTTACTGATAAAAAATGATTTAAAAGAATGTTCAACACTACCATACACAATGAACTACTTAACGTGCACGCTTAAAAAATGTGTTAATTGCCGGATGCTGATTTACCCGAAAAATTGTAACCCTACACTTATATCCGAGGTGTATTTCACAGCTCACGGGTATAAGTAGTTCCGATTGATGAGAAGCCTAGCACTCTGACTAGGACTTTGACCTAAGACAACGATGTAAGCAATGGAAAGACATCCCTTCCCTAGGTTTCTGTTAGATATCTGAATCGAAATTCAACAGATCAGAAGGTCCATGTATTTTTTAATCTTGGATAAAACATTCACTTTGAACAGCTTTGCAATGTAAAAAAAGAAACTGATCATTTCTGATTCCTAGAATAAACTGAACAATTCTGCTTTGCATTTCTTAAAGAAAAAATCCCAGACAATTGCAGCTTTGTTATCCTATAAAATTCAAACAATATCAGCATTGTATTCCTAAAAAAACTGGACCATGATTGCTTTGAATTCCCCGAAAAAAAAAGAATGTTTCTGCTTTGTATTCTAAGAAAAAACTTAAGCTTTGAGTCAGATTGGAGATCTGAAAACCTTAAACAGTAACAAAACAGAAAAGAGCCTTCATTTTCATGAAACATAAAACCTGCTCAACCTAGGGACAGGATTATTTATCCTGACATTTGATTTATCTTTGTCTTAAATATCAAAAATATTCCTTTCAGAATTAATAATACTGTCCAAAAGTGACCAATCCAAATAACAAATGTCATATACAATAATCAACGTTCAATTACGACCAGTAGAGGATCATTCTGTATCATTACATTTATTGATCCAATAACAACAAAGACTCTTGACATTTAAAATGGTAGATTAATTATTAACGTAATATTGACCTATAACCTAACACCGATAACTCACTAGTCACAAGGGGTACTGTGTGGCCCAGTTGCTTTAAGTCAGAGGTCATTTTGTTGATCAATTTGAAGCATATTGTGTACACAGGCGAGGGATATATATCATAATACCTTTATTAACACTATATATACAAAAGGGAAACAACTTCAACCAATGAACCAAATTCGAAAAAAATATCGCGTGTCGTCGCAGATTTCTCGGGGTTGACTGGACCGATCTTGTTGAGAGAGGTATCGTTGGACGCAGAAATCATTTGGCTATGCGGGACATATAGAGAATAGCGGGACATATAGAGAATATACGACTAGCGATCGTATAAAAAATTACAAACTGATAAGCGCGGAACGTCAGAACTGGTTTCTCTTTGAAGTTGTTTCCCTTGTGTATATATAGTGTTAATAAAGGTATTATGATATATATCCCTGTGATTGTGTAGTCCTAGCTGGGTCCTGTTTAACTAAACAAATAAGCAAGAACATTTGCGTAAGTCAAAACTGATAAACCTGGATAGTATCTTAGATGAAAGTACAATATTACAATGTGACATGTCATTGGAAATGTCTTGGAGAGACTAATTGCTTATCCAAATATTGAAATAAGACATTGTTCTTTTGACCGCACGCACATTTTAAGTGTAAATTGTTTTTTAAAACGGTACTCTTGTCAGACACAAAGAGCAAAAAGATGTGCAATGCATTATGATCACCTAAATATCATTGAAAGGTTGACTAAAAAACCCTAGTTTTAATCTAATATATTCACCATCCCTCTTGTGTAACAGCCACTTGACATGTCACTAAATGACGGACCCTTATGGCTAGGCCAAACTTCATCATTAATTAGAGGACTGTCAAGTACAACTCAACAGCTTAGCTTAATATTACAGGCTATGTGCAAGAATAAACCTTACTATTCATTGTTGTGAAGGACTTGCTTTAATCTTGAATTAAACTCTCTGTATATCACAAATAATTGTATTCATCCTTAGCCCTATAAGGGTTTGCTAATTAGTCCAAAACAAACATTCAAACCATATGCTCTGTTATAGTTGATTATCACTGTCGCAAATGCAGAAGTTTTCTAAGTAACATATGATCAGATGAATTGGATATGTAAGGGTTTAGTCCAAGACAAAAGCAATTAAGTGCTTCATGTTTGTGAAGCACTTACAACAATCTTGCATTGAGCCCTTGAAGTTCTACGAATCAAGTATCTCGACGTAGTAGGGACGGTAAAGCTCTTATTAGTATCCTTAAACCCAATACCAAACAATAAGGACATTTCACCAGTCTGTTGCATACGACTCTTGAAAACATTGTGGGAAAAGGAGAAATTGCTCTTAATGAGCAATTTCTCCTTTTCCCACAATGTTTTCTGCCCTAGCAGAAGATTGTTTATCAATTTCATCACATTATGAAGCGTGACTTGTCTGCAAACTGTTTCAATTTGGGACAGCTGAAAAATTTGTAGTTTGGTAAAGGGTTGAACAATGATGTCACCACAATGACCAATAAACTCCTACTTGGAGAGCTGTTTTGTAGTTACGAGGGTTCAATGCAAGACTTTAGTAAGTGCTTCAAAAACATGAAGCACTCACTATAGTCTTGCATTGTACCCTCGGTTTGTTAGATACTAAGAGAGAGCATGAAGTGCATTCAACTTTGTAATAATCATAAATAGGACCTTTCCTTTCATGACCATGAGCACAAACTACATCAACAACATGATTTAGCTTTGAAAACATGCCTTCATCCAGTTAATTATATGGATCTGTGCTCAACACTAACCCTTATAGTGCTTGAACCGACTTCATGCTTAGGGAAACAGATTTGATCCAGGCTATCCACCAAGTATATTGGCAGCTGGCCTGTGATCTTACCTGTTTTCTTACTCTGAGTATCTTTCTTTATCAAAACTAAACAGACATTTAAGTTTTTGGAAAACAGACGAGACAAAAATCTTCTTTTAAAAAATTACCCAACATTCTAAGGGTTAAACCCACTATATACATACGATGTATACTCGTATGACACAACGTATACTTGTATAACACGACGTATACTCGTATGACACGACGTATACTCGTATGACACGCTTCTTCCGCCAACTCATTATGGGGAAAAGGTATTGACCCATTACCAAACAATAACGACATTTGACCAGTTTGTTACTGATGACTTTGACGTTGAGCAATTTATCCTTTTCCCACAATGTTTTCTACCCTATCAGAAGATTGTTTTTCAATTCCAGCACATCTTGAAATGTCCTGTGCAATTTCTTTCAATTCGGGACAGTCGAAAAGTATGTGTTTTGGAAAGGGTTAAGAAACCAGTGGCAAAAAGCTAAATTGCTGCTGTGGAGCAAATTATCATTTTGTCAAAATGATATCTATCAAATATTATGAGGAAAATGTATTTAGCCGACTTGAAATGTAGTCTGCTGTTTCTTTCAATTAGGAACAGACACCAATATGAGGAAATGGTAGAGATTGGTTTAAAAAGATTCATGAAACAAGACCTTAAATTTCATTCTATCATACTCATCTTTACATGAAATCATTAGGAAAATCATCATGAAAATGATCATGATTTCTGTCTATGAGAAAATGAGTTCAACATGAGAAATAAAACACATTTATTTTACCTGTATCCAGCTAGAATGTTCATCAAGGAACTTTTCCCCGCTCCGGAGGGTCCCATAATAGCTGTAAGCTGACCGGATTTAAACTTTCCGGAGATTCCTTTGAGAATGTCCTTTTGTCCTGAAATATACAAAATAAAATTGTTCATGATCATGCAATGAAATCATTGATCTATTAAGTTACAGGAAACTAGATTATGGATACACTTCTCGTCCCCCTTCACAACAGTGTAATGAAGATATAGCACAATCATTTTGCAGATTTAGTAAACCATTTAAATCATTTAATTTGCAAAAAGCACTCATGTATTTCTATTCTGCACAATAATTGAGATGCGTAAAAGTGCCTTTGACCCAATTTATTGAATGCATCAACACACTTATCATGTGACACTAGCAAAGTGTGCTCCGAGAGCAACCCATAATGATAACTATTCATATTTAAGTGCTGATAGCGCTGAAGGACTAAGGTGCATTCGTTTAAAACAAGATGATTGAGGATACATTGAAATATTTCTTTTTGGCAACATCTCGAGGAAAACAGCTGCTCCTTTTACCACCATTACTATAATTAATATTTCTGTGAACAGAGACTGACTGATAGTCTATTTTTCAAACATCTGCACATTTTACGATTTCCCATGAGGCAATAGTTATAATGATATAGAGCAAAACAAAGCGAGTAAATCTGGACTACATTCCGAGTTCCAAGAAGGTATTAGTCCGCACAGTGAAGGAGGATGTTTAATGTGTAATTGGGGTCAGACCGCTGTTTGTGTGTATCGATAAAGTACCGTCCCCCAAAAAGTGGTATGTGAATTCAATGGACTAAGGTGCTGACGCACCCTTAGTCCAAAAACAATTTCTATGTGTTTAGATCCTCCCTGGGACAGACCTACACATAGCTGTGCATGGGTTAGTGTAAGGAGAGTATAAGTGAAAAGAACTATACAACTTGAACTACTGATTTACAATTGATCTGTTTGTTCCCGGAATAGCAAAACATGTATCTCACTCACTAAGCCACACTGAACAACTATCATTGCAACTATCAGGCAACCAATTACCTCTAAGGCACACACATGTCTACTAGTCTCAATTATGATCCGTGAACGAAGCTTTTTTGTCATTTGGACATTTATCGTGCTTCGAAGGCGTCAGTCAAAATAGCAATAGCCTTCGAGACCAGTTTTCTGAACCAACATGTCTACAAGCTTACTTTGCATTCTTCTTTCTCCATAATGACTACTACACATGATGGGACAATACACTTGCACAAGATTCAAGAACTTATTCATGACCTTTATGAACAAATATGATTATCAAATGGCCAAAGATGAGCACAAAGTTGTTCTTAAATCATTCATGAATTTCAAAGACATCTTCATGAACATCAAAAACAGGTTCATGAATGTTAATGAACCTGTACATGATGTTCATGAACATGTTCTTGAATATCATGAAAAAGTTGAATGTTACAATTGGCCATTCATGAACAAACACTGTTTTTAAACTGTTCATAAATTTCAAGAACATGACTGTTAATGAAAATGTTCTGTGTTATTTTCTTCAGCCATACTGACTTCTAAACATGATGGGACAATACCCATGCATAAGATTCAAGAACTTATTCATGAGTTTTATGAACATTTATGAATGTAAGATGACCATACATGAGCACAAAGTAACTCTTAAATCATTCATGATTTTCAAAGACATCTTCATGAACTTCAAAAACAGGTTCATTAATGTTTTTGAGATTCATGAACGGTCATGTGTGCACGAACATCCATTTGAAGTTCATGAATAAGTCCTAGGGTCTCTTGCAGTGGCAGTTTTGTCTAGTTATGAGTGGCATTACAAGCAAATGATCAATATGTCACTATGTTAATATTTGTTCTCTTCTGCAGATACATTATTAATGTATATATTAAGGGTTCAATGCAAGACTAGCAAATCCTCCACAAAAGTGTAAGACTTCATATATTAGTCTTACATTTGAGAATAATCAATATGAAGGAAAAAGTTATCAGGAAAATATACTTTTATTGAGTCACATAGTAGTGCAACTTATTTGCAATAAAGATATATGGTAGTACGGGGGGGTAGGATTTGAATGCAAACCTTTTCCTGGGCCCTTCACATATACAATTGTAATCAGTTCAAACAGGAACTCGCACAAACTTTTCAGCATGTTTGGGACAAATTTCCACCATATTTCAAAGAATCAGAAATAACTTACAGCAATTGATTCAGAAGTGTTCAGACACCATTTAGCAATTATACATTTAGTCAAAATAACATATGTCCCATATTGTAATGCTGTAAACTATTACATTTTCATTTTTATTTTTTATTTTGTATGCTGTTGCATTCAACTTTGACCAATCACAAATTCCCACAATGAGGCAATTGGTTAATCCAAATGGACAAGATGACATAGGATGACTTTTTAATACACACATGATGAGCTGTCTTCTTTTGTTGTCATTACCATAACATCATCTGCTACACCTAAATCATTATTTATGTATTACTCCTTAACTTACAAAAGTTTTAATAATAGAACTGTAATAATTGGTTAAAGTTAAAAGCAATAGGTGGCAGTAGTCAATAACAAATGATTAGAGTTACTGTGTTCAGTAAATTAAGATGTGCTTGATTACAAATTGCTTTTTATTCCTCTTTGAGTTGGGTTTCACACAATTCAACTATGTTTTCAGTTATGTTACAGCTTTCCCGGATTACCAGTACAATGCTAGGACTCCGAAGACTTTTAACCAAAGGCCACTACTACAAAACCAAAGGTACTCGTTGGGCTTGATCCAGGGATCCCATTGTTCTAAGGCCACCGTCTTACCCACCTGAGCCATGCAGGACCCCTACATTGGTTATTACATGTACATATAGACATTGAACAATGGATCTAATTATTAGGCAAATACACCTTACTCCTATGAACACCATGAAGCCAAAGATGATATAAGCATTGTCTACTTCAATCACAAAATATATGTATCAAATTTGAAATGTATCTTAATTGCTCAGTACTTGAACTCAAAACTTTAATAGCTAAATCTGCACAGTCATTGAGGAACTAAAGAGAAATTGGTCAATATTTTCTTTCATATATGCTTCATGAAATGATTTGATACAGAGTACATTGAAAGCATTGTACCATGCAAAATGCAGATTATGCTCGTGATGAGCAATATCAAATAATTTATCCCTTTCATCACAACTTTGATTAGTTCCTCCTTTTGCCAAAGTGAGTTTTCAGCAACAGGTGTATTAGAAATGTGCATAATTAGGGTTTAACCCATTACCAAACAATAACTACATTTAACTACTTTGTTGCAGACAACTCTGAAAAACAATGTGGGAAAAGGAGAAATTGCTCGTTTCCCACAATGTTTTCTGCTCTATCAGAAGATTACTTCTCAATTTCATCTCATTTTAAAATGTCATCTGCAAACTATTTCAATTTGGGACAGTTGAAAATTTGGTGTTTGGTAAAGGGTTAACAGTCATTATAGTCATGAATACAGTCATGTGACCTGTCACCCTCCAGCGGTTTATTGATGTTTGACCTGGACCCACACAGTCCACAGTTGGTATATATTGAAGGTTCAATGCAATACTATTGTAAGTGCTTCATGTTTATGAAGCACTTACTATAGTCTTGCATTGAACCCTTGATATAATTATATATATTTAACATATATTTGATATCAAACCAGGAGTATCTCACAGCTTTTTGAGATTTTTTCAAGAGAGATATGGTGTTGTTGGTAAAATAATAGGATGACAGTTTACTCAGAGGTTTCATTAAGAGAAGGCGCCAGGGATTCCCCGGCTATTTTGCTCAATTTATGATACATCTATTGATGAGGTTCCCTAAAACGCTGCCTACTTCTGCAAATCAACCTCCTACTATGAATATTAATGACACCTTTGTTACTTTATTCATTTGTACAGGTTTTGCATGGCGTCAACATTATTTCTGTAATGTTGCTATGCCCGACTCTTAATGATAGAGGATTCGAGACCTATAATCAACTGCACCAATTGTTTTTGTTTGGGGGCAAATGTCTGTATTCAATAAAAAAGCAATGTAGGAGTGGTGGACATAATTGACTTTTCTGTCAGTATGAAATACATACAGATCAATACAAGTCAACTCTTATCCATAACTAAAGCGGTACCAATCAATAAAACAAATACATGTAATAGTGGGATGAGTCGTCACATATTTATTGTCATTTAATCATTCCCAGAATATAGAATACTGTAAATGTGCTTGCAGCTTAAACTATCTGGAAAAAAAAAAAGGAAAACCTCTTTTAGAATGTTGAGTATTGTCCAAGTTGTATCAATGTTCATTGAATAGTCATTCAGTATTGGACATGTTTGTTGATTCAATGCACAACTAGGGACCTGCGTGGCTCATTGGTTAAGATGGTGGACTTAGAACTAGGGATCCCTGGTTCGAGTCACACCGAGATCTTGTGAGAGCTGTATCCTAGATATGGTGGATCTGTAACAAAACTGAAACATTGATGGTACGGTACTGGGCAAGAGGACCCCTATGGGACCTGTGTCAGAAATAACCTTAACTTAACTTTAGTAAGTCATTCATGTTTAAGAACTTTAAAAGAATTACTTTGAACAGAGATATTTAAAGTCACTCTGACTAAAGCAATAACTATAACCATCTGTTTGAGTCCTGATAAAGGATAGAGCTTTTAAAGTGTTACTGGATAATAACAGATGTTCAAAACCCATTGATAAGTGCTATGATGAAGATATTGACAACATTATTGCCTGTTGATAGAATATCAGTAAATGTCATTGTTGTAGCCAGGAAACAAACCACTGACAGACAAGACAACAATACTCAAACTCTTAGAATGCTGGGTAATTTTCTTAAAGAAGATTTATGTGTCATCTGCTTTCCAATACCTTCAATATCTACTTAATTTGGTTGAAGATAGATACTCAGAATGGCAAACAGGTTAGATCACAGGCCAGCCGCTAATTTACTTGGCGGTTGGCCTGGATCCAACCTCTTTGCATGAGCATGAAGTGGGTTCCAGCACTATAAGGGTTAACACACACCTTAATCTAGTATTTTGATTGTGAATTAAACCTGTTTTCAACAATGTTTCAGTTATTATCAGTTCCTGGGTAATTAACAAAACATTTAGCTAGAAAGTTATAATAAAGTGCATAATTGCCCAAGGACTGTTCTCTGTGCAATTATTGGCTCCTGTAAGTAATCAAACCTGGGTCTGCTGATCCAAAATCTTGGCCCATACCACTACCCCTTCATAGATCTTGTCAGAATATTTCTTAATTCTGCAGGAAATAGCCATTGTGCAAAGGACAAATTGCTTAAAACAATCATTATGAGCTGCTTGTCTTTAAAGCTTTTAAGCGCAGCAGTATAGGTTTGTTTGAGAGAAAGAGGTATTGAGAGTTGGCAAACATACAAAACATTGCCAATAAACTGAATAACCCCTTTACCTTTGACTTTAATAAAAATATATGATATATTGGCAAACATTAGATGGCCTTTTTTCTATAAATTCCTATGAAGAGGCGTATGTCTTCATAATTGGGAAGTATCGCTAAAATTGCTGAATGGAAAAATAAAAAAGCAGGTGCAACTTTGAATTTTGGGGGAAACTGCATGATCTAAAAAGATTCATTTGGGAAAGTGCATGTTAATTAAGCCCTTGTTATAAAATGCTTAAGCCCTGATTTATGGTGAGCAAATAATCATCTTCAAAGAAAACTTGCACAAAAACACCAAAAAATATTTAGCTCTTGTCAATTACCACTAAAATACAGTTAAAATAAAAGTTGCATGAAAACAGAGTAAAAAAAGTAACATTTTCTCAAGATGTTTTTTAATCTTATCTGAGTTTTAACTTCTAAAAAACTGTTAATAGTTATGACAAACTTTTACCATATAATATAGATGTTAGTGACTGGTCCAATTTGAGTTTTGGCCAACTTCATTAAATCATCGATAAAGCTTTACAGAAAAGTAGCAATTTATAGAATGATAATGTGTAAATAACATTATGTCAAAAAAAAGAGCATTATCTTCTGAAGGAGTAGCTATAGTTTTGTACTAGATTTTCAGACTTATATGTTTTTAATGTCTTAAACCTCAGGTGCCTTTTAAAAGGAGTATTTAAATTAGATGTAAGTACTTAAAGTAAAGGTTCAAAATAGCTTTAAGGGATTGTCCAGTCATTCATAGCATATAATGTACAATTGCCAATTTAAAGTTTAAATCGAACAGCACTTTGCCAATATCACACAATGTTTCACAATGTATAGAACTGGCACAAATGTTCCTTATTTTGGTCATAATCATATTCTTCATGGTAATGGCATTGACTAATTTAAACAATAAGATCAGCAGATCTTCTAAATTTATTGTCCTGTATAATAACCCTGCTGGTGAATATAACATTTTATTTACTCAACCCCTTACTTCATTATAAATCACTTTTCCACACCCAGGGCTTTTCCTCCTTGAATTAGGAAGAGGCCTAGAACTGTTAATTTTGGGATCTTTTATCCCTGAAATTGTTATATTGGGAAACCAAAAAAATGGTGTGACTTTGAAATTTTGATCAACTAGATGATTTTAAAGAAATTTCCAATTAGGAAGATGCCTTTTATGGGCCCCTGGTATATAATCATTAGTGCAAAAAAAACACATGCTGCAGAAAACAATGGTATCTACATAATACTGTATGGGAACATTTTATTCTCCTCACTATTTTTTGTTGTCATAATGTTGTTTTCAATATGGATCAGTCAAATATTGGGATGTGGCAGAATAATATCACAAATAAGAGTTTTTTTTCCATGTGCAAACATTGCTGACTGCTGCTAAGTCCAATTTTGAATTACAGTTATCAAAAAGAAACTCATATGCTGTAACATTAACCTATAAAGAATTTTGTTCCAGGTATAATAATATCAATAGCAAATAAAACATGAACAATTATGGGAACTTTAAGTGATATTTATTGTTCAAAATTGAGAGGAAATACTTTTGCAATTTAGTTATTGAAATAATTGAAATAATTATGAAACACTATGAAATGATAAAAAATCAAAGTGCTGATAGCGCTGAAGGACTAAGGTGCGTTTAAAGAAAGATGATTGAGGATACATTTGAAAATTTCTTTGGGCAACATCTAGAGGAAAACAGCTGCTCCTTTTACCACCATTACTATAATTAATATTTCTGTGAACAGAGACTGAATGATAGTCTATTTTACAAACATATGGACATTTTACAATCTCCCATGAGGCAACAGTTATAATAATATAGAGCAAAACAAAGCGAGTAAATCCGGACTACATTTCTAGTTCCAAGAAGGAATTAGTCCCCACAGTGAAGGCGGATGTTTAATGAGTAATTGGGGTCAGACCACTGTTTGTGTATCGATAAAGTACGTCCCTCAAAAAGTGGTATGTAAATTCAATGGACTAAGGTGCTGACGCACCCTTAGTCTAAAAATGTGTCAAAAGCAATTTCTTCTACAGTCACATGCATTTCTTAACCCATTATCAAACAATAACGACAATTGACCAGTTTGTTGCAGATGACTTTGGAAAACATTGTGGAAAAGGAGAAATAGCTTTTAACAAGCAATTCTCCTTTTCCCATGATGTTTTCTGCCCTATCAGAAGATTGTTTTTCTATTGCATCACATTTTGAAATGTCGTCTGCAAACTTTTCTAATTTGGGACAGTCAAAAAATGTGTGTTTGGTAAAGGGTTAAGTCTTCTGATAAACTTATCATATGAAGAAATGGGGATAAAAGCAATTTGGCATAAAATCTTAAGAATTTCAAGAAGTATAAATACAGGACTATTCCCAATAACACCAATTATGATAATGATAATAATTCCCTCATACTTTTGAGTCAAAGCCAAGACATGTTTTCTTTCAAACTTCAAGGCCAATGCTCTTTACATGAAGTATATCTAGAACACTCAATGTATGGTTTTTATCGCATAAATAGCAAACATTTTTCTCTTGAGGAGCTCAAAGAAGGATTTAGTCACAATGATTTCATTTGTCATAACCAATATGGAACAAAGGCTTTTTGAAATGTCTGTATTTAAAAAAAGATGATCGAGTATAAAAATGTGTTGTTGTCAAGAAAAGGTCACATTCATCTGAAGAGTTGAAATGAAACAAAGTAAACATTTTTGGGTCATTGAACAGCCCAATTACAACAAAATAGTTTCAATTTTAGCTATTAAGTCCTTTAAAATGTACTCCCCCTTCCAGGGTTTTCCTTGACCCCGGACTTATACATTAAATGACTCCCAATTCCTTGATATGACCCCTGAATATCATTATTTCCATACCATATATAAGGGGACAAAAGTCCCCCAAATTAATTTAAATCAAGGAGAGTAGGGATACACCCTAAAGTTAGAGATGGAGAATAAGGGAGTGTATTACTGTACTTAACAGGAAGTACTATTTCAAAATACAGTAAGTAAATAAAAAATTGTGTCATTTTGTCCAATTGTGATCATAATGTGCTAATGGGTACCAAAGGTATAGGGTTTGATGAACATGAATTTAAGAAATTAACAACAGATAAACATTTCACTCCTCCTGTGTGATGCTCTCCTTTCCATAGACCCTATATTGTATGTTTGAATTTTGGTTCTCATCAGAACCATTACATTTAACTAATGTTGACACAGAACAGAACTTTCCATGTGCATGCGCGGTAAATGCTTCTTAACGACCCAGTTAAGAGTGGTATCTAAAAAGACCACCTCTTACTCTTAATTAGGATGTTGTTTACACGATCTGGAAGATCTTCGATTTTAATGTTCTAATTTTTTCTTTTCCGTTATAAATAAGCAGGGTTGGAAAGCTGTCAATAATCTAACTCTATGTTACTCCAGAAGTAGACGTATTTTTACGGTAGAAGACAATTTACTTCAAAAAGTTAAAATCTCAATCTCTTCAAACTTTCTTTAAAGTCATCTGTAGTAGATAGGACAATATGTGTTACTATGGTATAAGGAGTAACCCTTAAAATGCTGGGTAATTTTCTGAAAATGATTTTTGTGTCATCGGTTTTCCAAAGCCATAAAAATGTATGCTTAATTTTAGTTAAGAAAGATACTCAGAGTAGCAAACAGGTTAGATCACAGGCAAGCCTCCAATTTATTTGGCGGCTGGCCTGGATCGAACCTGTTTTCATAAGCATGAAGTATAAATTGGTGCCTGGCCTGGATCTAACCTGTTTGGATAAGCATGAAGTTGGTTCCTGCACTATATGGGTTCACCAGGTCAAGCTTGCAAGTATCCCACCTATCAGGGACTGGGTAAGTTGTAGCTCACATATCAAATTGGGCTGTTAGACTTTCCATAGTAAACTTACTTGAAAAGTAATTGATTAGTTATAACATGTCAAGTTCAAATGGAAACAGTCCTGTTACTAACACCAGAAAGTCGAATTACCAACAAAAGAGTAACAAAAACTCTATCCGATCATCATCATTTGATATTTTAAATCTAGGTTGATGGTAGACTTAACTTACAACTAAGACATTTAATGGGACCAATAAAAAGTGGGGGCTTTAGAAATATTTCATTCCTTTATTAGAGCAATGAAGTCATATACTTTACTATTAATTTAACCCTTATAGTGCTGGAACATACTTCATGCTTGTGCAAACAGGTTATGTCCAGGCCAGCTGCAAAGTAAATTGGCAGCTGGCCTGAGATCTAACATCTTTGCTTCTCTGAGCATCTTTCCTCATCAAAATTAGGACGATATTTACCGTTTTGGAAGGCAGATGACACATAAATCATTTTTAGAAAATTACCCTGCATTCTAAGGGTTAAGTCGACCATATATTTTCTTCCCATCTCAATCCATAATGCCTCACAGTGTTGCATCTGCTTGGAGGTATGATGGACAACAAAACATTGTGACTAAAGTAAATAAGGAAAGGATTCAACTCATATCACAAGCCTATGATAGAGGGTAGAAAAGTGTCAGGCAATCAACCTACAATTGCCATCAATTCACAAAGGTCCCCTTTAGTGGAATGTATGTTGTTATCATAAATTAACACAACCCCTCATGGAGAAGAATCCAGGACATAAAATATTTTTTCCATTTAAATTCCTGTTAAAATATAACGGGAAATGAGCAAGTTAAAAATAATAATATGAGGGGGCAAATGTCTGCCCTCTACATTATGGTGAGGAGGCAAATGTGCGCCCTTTACCAAAAAGAGGGCAAATGTCCGGGGTGGCAAATGTCCGGGGGAGCAAATGTCCGTATACCCATTGGGACATTTGTTCCCTGCGAAAAGTTTTAAGAATTTCTTGGAGAATCATGAATGTTAAATGGCTGTTCATGCTCATTACTTGACAAAACTAACCCCACTAAAGACTTATTCATGAACTTCATGGACATCAAATGGCAGTTAATGAATACAAAGCAAAATTTATTAATTTCAAGAACATGCTCATGAACATCAAGTGCATGTTCATGAATATATTCATGCACCTGTTCTTGATGTTCATTAACATGTTCTTGACTGACTGATCTGACTGGTTATTTCAACAACAAGAACAGGCACAGAACTTAGAATAGAAATAAATATATTTTCTTCAGTCCATGACATTGGAAAGAAATACTTGTATCAAAAGGATACATTGCAAATTTTGTAACAATTATTTGTAGAAATTTCCGTAGCAGATAGGTTTCATGGACTAAGGTATCAATTTCAACACATTACTCATGCATAAACAAAATTATGTAACCATTTTCAGAAAAAATTGAAAGTATGGAGACTGAAGTCAATTTTAGAAAAAGAAAAATCAATCTTCCTTTCGAAACCAAGAAGAAACCTTCATGAAAAAGAAAATTTGCTTTTAAAGGAAACATTCTGCCTTTGTCATTTTCACATTTCTTTGTTACAATTCTACAAATCTGTACAGATGATGTGAAGGGTATGCCGTAAACTCTGTTATCAAATTGCCCAAATTGTTAAAAGTGGTGTGGTACATAAAGATAAGTGAAAAGCAATTGATCACCTTTTATTTCAACATAATTTCAACCAATTGACAACAATCTAGATAAGTTATCCTTCCTTTATCAAAATGTCATCAATCTGTTATAACACCATTTGACCCCATGCGATCAGCTGATCTAACCCTCATCATTGCACTAATACATAGCAACTGTGGTAGGTAGAGCCAGGTCACATTTACAACCATGTCACTTTAAATTAATCGACACGGGTGACAAAATCAATCATGCTTATGTACCTGGCTATTCCAAAAGCCTTGACAGACAAGTGAATATTCACTTTATATACATGTATTTACTTTATAACCATTATACGGGCAAGTGCAAAAAAAGGATTTGGTAAATCAAAACCAAATTTCTTGAACCCGTATTGATACCAATGATATCAAACCAAAACAAGGAAAAAGGTCTTGAAAAGATCACAAAATTCATCGAAATGAAATCTTATTGAACTGACCAAACAATGCAGTTGAACAGATCAAACCCAACTTATCAAGGAAACATGTGTGAGATCAGTCCGCTTATTTCATGTCATGTTATCTTATATATCATTTTACATACACATGTATGAAGTAAACTCAAAAGATTATAGTATTACTTTTATCTTGAGAACATACATGTATGTAGGTCGAAGGGTGACAAGGAAATTGTCATAGTTTTCACTGGTGTCCTAATAAGGTCCATTGAATACCCTTTACGCCAAAATAAAAATTGTACAAAAAAGAAATAACTGAATTAAAATTGGAGAATTAAAACAAAAAGGAAACTTTCTCTAAAAGGCTGGCAATATGTATTTACCTTCTTTTTTTAAGCAAAATGTTTTATAACACCTTTCAAACAGGTTTAATGTGCTTATTCACACATGAGACAATTTGCAAGTTAAAATAAAATCATGATTGAACTATACAGTATTTTTTTAACAGTAAATTTCAAAAAGGAAAAATAGTGTTCACTGTAGAGAGGCTATGAATGCTCAAATATGAACTTATTTTTCTTCCAATGGCTATTCGTCATGAAATCTCATGAATACAATTGGATAGCACAGTTGCTATAAAGTTTAAGAAAATTAAATCTCAATGGCTAAGTTTCCTCACATCCGTGAACAAGAAGATTCAAAATTCTCATCCTAAAATCAAAGGTGCTTTAGGTAAAGTTGGGCAATGGAAACATTACATATAAACAAAAATAAGATCAGCCTATTTTCGGACAGACTCTTGTTTTGCAATAGTCTTTTTCTTCTTCCATAAACATCCATGGATCACTCTCATACATTGTCATACATCAAGGCTTTAACCATTTACCAAATGCCAAATTATTGACTGTCCCAACTCCCAAATTGAAGTAGTTTGTAGACAACACTTCAAAATGTGATGAAATTGGAAAACAATCTTTTGGGTATAAAACATTGTGGGACAAGAAGACATTACTCGATACAAGTAATTTCTTCTTTTCCCACAATGTTTTCAAGAGTCGTCTGCAACAAACTAGTAAATTATCGTGATTGTTTGGTACAGGGCTAATGCAGGATTTCCGACTATATTAAATATGAATTTCATAAAAGTGAAGGATTTGCTATTGTATCCGACTAAATCAAATTCTCTTTGTAATGTAATCTACCAGTACTAGACTAGAATATACTGTTTTGCCAAGGGTAACTCAGTCATAAACACTATAGGGAATCAAACCTTGGACAGGTTCACCAGTGTGGATCCCCTGAGTCCTATAATATTGTCAAAACCGCCCTTAAATATTTCTTCTTTATTTATAATAAATTATATAACAGTCTGACAATGCATCCTACCAAATGTCACCAAATACATTGTTTTATACTGTCTTCTGTTGTTCTTATTAGAGCGGGCATCCACAAAACTCCAACAAAGGGAATAGGTTAAAATGACACAAGTTTTTTGTAAATGACTGGTGTCCGCAAAAAGACGTAAGTTTTTGTAAATGACTGGTATCTGGACTAAAAGACATAAGTTTTTGTAAATGACTGGTGTCTGCATAAAGACATATGTTTTTGTAAATGACTGGTGTCTGCATAAAGACATAAGTTGTTTTTTTCACCAAGATTCTGTCTCTATTTTACTATGGTAGCTTAGAACAAGATCTACTGTACTTAAAAGTCATATATTTGTCAAAACATTCTTATCCTGAATGATTTTTGAAGAGGTCTTCTAATGGTGCATACACATACTACCTCATCAAGGATATTGTCACACGATGAAATTCAAGTCTTGTGGAAATGTCAGTTATTACAAGTATGAGTACAAACATTTTCTTTAACATCCTAAGAGTTCTTAAACCATTGTGAAAAAGGAACACAAAGTTTTCTTTTCGTCTTATCTACCAATATGTATTTCACAAGAAAAAATAATCATCAAGTTATCTTTGATGTTGCATTCAGCATTATTGAATAGACAGTGCACCTATCCTTGTATCCTTATCGGGATTTCGACTATAAAACAAATGCTCCTCTTTTTGCTACAAACTCATTCAGTACCAAAAGCAATTTATTAATGACAGTATTCAATTGGACCGGTATTCTAATTATTTAATGAAAAGAGCAGAGACCAAATGCCTTAATCATGTATGGAAGCAATATGTGCCACATCTACCCCCCCACACTGCACACACACACACACACACACACACAAACAAACCCTTTCTTCATTTACCTTGAACCCCACAGTGTAGGTCAAAAGCATAAAAGTGTAAACAAGAGATTGGCAAAACACAGAAACTAAAAAACTATCTTAGACACATATCATAACTACCTTTATGTCCATCTTTCACGGTGTATTTCAAGTCTCTGAATTCTATATCCAGATTCCGTTTACTAGGAACGTTGTTATTTTGTTTTCCATATTCCCTTGGAAGGCTCCCATTGATTCCACTGTTTTCTCGTTTAAATCCTGCTTTTCTCTGAGTGTCAAGGCGCTGGGGTATGTGTACATGGACAGATAGAAGTTCTGCCATGATTAATGTCCAGCTTTTAGTAAGTGTCAGTTAAGAAATCAACAAATTTACGCACATCAAAAACTCACAACGTCAGCCATCTTCTTTGTTCATCTGCATACATAGAGCAAGCATTAACCAATGAATGAACGGGACACGGAATATCCGATTCTGGCAGAGGTGGGTGGCCTTTATTTTGAGCGTATTTATAAATACTATTTTTGATACGGAGTACCTTTGTAGCCAAATATTAGTTTAATTGAATAAGATTTACTTTCTATAAAATGAAAACGTTGTAATTGTCTAATATAGAAGGTTCGATTTTCAGTACACAACACCTATTTTGGTGTAATGAACTGACCCAAAATTGTAAACATAACCATGTGACCTCAACTACTGACGTTGGCAGATTTATTTTTGGAACGACCCAATTCTTGAAATATCAAGATTTCTAGAAAAATCAAGCCATGCGTTTCTTCAACAATCCTTTTTTTTTCTGTTGCTTCGTAGTAACGAGAGCTGAAATCGTCGTCAGATCTTGTAAATTCATACCGTAAGCTTCTTGAAACGTTTATCTGATAATCAAAGGGAGAAAAACATGGGACAAAAACATTCTTTTTTGGGATGTTTTTCTGTACGAGTTAGCTCCCTTTGACCAAAAATGTAAATGTTCGTAAAGAACTTGTTATAAAGATTCTTCTTTCTTTTTTTTAAACCTTGATTTCTAGATGTTGTCTGTTGAATGGTATATAAACTATGACAATTTTTCATAACTAATGCTTTGAGAAATTGACTAAAAGTTCAGAAACGTAAAGTTTTCTTTTTCGACTCTTTTTCACGAATATCTTCTTCGGACGTACCGGTTTCTTTCTTTGTATCCGCGAATTATGATGACTTTACTTCCCCAAAAAATCTAATTATTTTGAATGACATTTGGAAACGAAAGTAACCATAATGGGAGGAGAGGTTGATAGAACTCTATGGGCAGGAAACTTGTCCGAAAAAGTGACAGAAGAAATCCTCTATGAACTGTTTTTACAGGTAAAAATGTCATAAAGCAACACAAAAGGCCCAACATTGACACAAGCTTTTCTTAGATTTTGACACTCACTCATTTTCTTTTCTATTTATAATATACATTATCCTTTTTTCATTGTTCTGTGTATACTTTACCCTGTTTGCTCTTCTTCTGTGGCTCATACACACCTAGTAGACTATTCAGCAAGTTAAATGTGACCAGCAATTGTTGAAGAAGGTTGCATTGTTAGCTTCACCCTTTTTTCTCGCATATTTTCCTTGCATGTGCTTCGTTTACGTTCAATATCTGTTCATCCGATTGGATGTGCATTTTGAAGCAATTTGTCTCAAAATAATGTACTTTCTAAAATTCTATGTTGTAAGAGTAGAACATAGCAGATTTCAATCCTTTCATTGGGGCTCTCTTTGGGCTAAGATATAAATCAATTTGATGCAATCTGGAAATATTGAGAAATATTTGCATCAGGCAATATCTATTGTCACATGAAACTTCCAAGCCATTCATAAAATGATGGCTATGACAATGATGCTGCAATGTTTGAGCATCCTTTTTTGTAACGTTAGTTGAACGTTAATGCGAATTAGGAACCTAATGCATTGTTTGAGAGAACATGCTGGCATATATATATAGACAACAGAACCGCTCAGTGTACGACAATGTTTTTTTCACTGATCAGATGTGTTTGTGTCTTTGAGAGGTTCATTTGCTTTTTTCGTTACATTGGTGGCAGCAGTGGGATTAAGACTTCTCCTATCAGAGTTGCCTTCCCGATGTGTCTCCCAAGGGCCAAGACTCTGGACGGGTCTTCTCGTAGCCTGGGGTCCTGGCCCGTTCGTATACCGCGAACTAGGGCCAGGTGTCAGAGAAAGTTTACCGAACACAATAGTGTTCGGTTATGCCGAGGTATTCCGAATGAAACAACATCGACTGCGCATGCGCGTCGATTAAGAGTCTGCAAGCTTATTCATGGGAAACTGTACCTATTTAGACACCCTACTTAGCGTTGGATCCTTTTGAGATGAAATAGTGACTCCGGTTTTTATTGTATTTTAAAGCGTTGTGTTTTGTAATGGAACACAAATGCAGTACACCGCGCAAATCACCCAAACAGGGTTGTGTTTGTGACACAAGTATTGAAAAGTCAAGCTCTTTGCGTCGTGTTTTACCATATAACAAATCCGGAGTAGATCAAAGTAAACTTTATGGTGGAATGTCTGTAATAGATGGTGTCGTGTGCTTAAATTTGTTATAGAAAAGTACTTAATATTGACAAGATAGTTACAGAATTAAGGAAGGTGTGTCAATCTTCCAAAGTTAGAGTTAAACGTGGTTTTAAAAGACGAGATATGACGAGACAAGAATATATCTGGAAAATCGTTTGATAAGCAATATATGTTAGAATAGTATTAATTCTGATATCAAATTCTTGAGATCTAAATGTGTCCAAATCAGTTTATTCTTAGTTCATGCGTTTCCCCCCTTTTTGATGACTTCGTCAACGACAGGTTCTTATGTTAAATCAGACTTTCAAACAACACTAAATAAGCCTATTGCGATAATGTTTAATACTAATTATAATTGATTTTGTAGGCTTCATATGATTTTGTCAAAACGAAAAATAAAGGTGCTTAATTTGTCGAGAAGCTTGGCTTTTGATTATAATTTGGAAAAGAAAAATCACGTTCTTTTTCCTTGTTTGTTATCTAACTTATAACTGCATAAAGGGAATAAATACAGATGCCGTTGATATACTAAAACTCTTGTCAGTGGGATTCTTATCTTTATTGTCTGTTAATTGAATTCGTGATTGTTTAACCAGAGATACGTGAAACCCTTTACCCCTTCCTTTTATGTGTCGTTGGATTTGATTAAAAAGAACATGTTATGGGAAAGATAGAAGAAAATCCCAATTTTTTCACATTTTTATGTGGTCTTTCTTTCTTCAAAATCTCCTATTAACACTTCACAAGCCTCAAATTTAAGCATCGAAGGATTTAAGATGATATGTAATATTGATTGGTGGAGATATTTGTTTCCAATTTGTTTCCATTCAATATGTTTTGTGTGTGATTTAAAACTCATTTGAATATATAAACAATAGTTTTGGTAGAATTCATTCAGAGATAACTACTAAAGTAAAAAGTTTGATTCTTTTACAAAAGATATCAATTTAATCTGATATTTTGAATCCCAATATTTAAATCAAACAATAAATTAATAGAAAAATAAAATGAAATGAACAAAATCCATTTAAGTGCAATTAATTTATAAAAAATGGAGTATTGTATGAAAATTGTAAAAGGTAAAGGCTACCCAGGCTGAATAAGGGTTGGAAAAGGGTAAAAATGATAAGGGTAAAAAAGGGTAAATGCACAATTCAAACGCCATCTTTTCATAATAGGCGAGTGGCAATCCGTTAGCCAATCAGAAGCGACAATTCATTCTCTGACACCTGGCCCTAATGCGGGTTAGCATGGGCCAGGACCCCAGGCTAGTCTTCTCGGAAGTGGGAGTTATCTAACTTTCGTTGAAAGTTTATGCAAATTAGGAACCTAATGCATTGTTTGAGAGAACATGCTGGTATATATATAGACAACACAACCGCTCAGTGTACGACAGTGTTTTTCACTGAATGGATGTGTTTGTGTCTTTGAGAGGTTCATTTGCTTGGTGTGTTACATTTCCTTTATCACCATGAAATATCAAATGATATTTATCACAGTTTATCAACATATACACATTACATGTTGGTATTTTGCATATTTTCTTTGTAAAAACTGTTTGATTAACACAAAGAGATCATTTTGTGCTCCTGTTAAACTTTCTTTGAGCATGTGCACTGGAATGTGAAAACCCTTTGTATCTTTGTTTTTTTAATTATTTAACGAAAATTGATGCCATTATTTGGTGGCATGTAAGACGCTTATTTACATATCTTTTTTTATCAATTGATTTTGAATGCCCATTTTGTGCTTCTAATCTGAAAATCAGAATTTGGTAAAATCCACCACTATTTTGATCCTACGAAATTTTGACGTTAGATTGCGCCATCAGAAAATAAAAGGCAATTTTCACGTCAAATAATTTTGACTGGGCTAGAATCCAATCTCTACTAATATTATTAGGTCTTTTGGTAAAATTAAGGACTTGAAATCACATGGCCGCTCTCTGCATGGGTTCAAATTCCAGTAAGAGCATTTGGATTCTATTGAGAGGTAGTGTCCTGGTTGAGAAACAAAATGCTGATGGTTTTACCCATGTTATGTAGTCAACTCAACAGGTCTGGATCATCTACAGATTTGGTTCATCTTATATTTGTAATTTCTATGAATGCGATGAATCTCTAGCCTTTAAAATTTTACAGTCATTTAGCATATTTATGTAGATGTTGACAAAACAAAGTTGACATTTACGCTTCTGTTCAAACAATTACAATCATGAGAATGCTTTTTCAATTAAGATTGAGACAAGTCTAGGAAAAGTTGTCCCAATTTCATCAATGTGTCTTTTTTTTTTTGGCAATCAATTGGCTCATTTTAAAAGATAATGTGCACTAGAAATTTACATAATTTGAAAGAACAATTATAACAGAAAGTATTTATGTGAAGACTTCACGCTAGAATGTGTCTGCAATTAAATCTTTGTTTGATGAATGAAGTCAGGGGAACTCAACAGTTTTGGATCACCCCTTTAACAATATGCGGGTTTTCTCAGCATTACTTGGCAACTCCCATACACTGTTTCAAGAAAAAATTGAAATAATTCATTAAAGAGAAAGTTCATGCATGATTGTGCTTTGATAAAAACTAATTATTAACTTAAGACCTGGGTAATGAAGTAAAGTCAGAATAACAAAATTAAAGATTAAACAAAGCAGATGCCATTTTAAAATCAAGTTTCATATTATAAGAATGTTTTCTGGATTAGAATTTGTATTTGCCAACTTCATTTATGAAATTTAAAGGGAGGTAATTAATATGAAATCAATAACAGAATCGTTGATATTCATTTTGTAAAAATGAATTCAAAATCAGATAGATTTTGAAAATTGGGTCGGCCAATGTCTTGGAAGCGATGCATATTTCATGAATTATATTTAAACTTATTCTTTAACCAAAGCAATAACCAGTTTTCCATTACCCAGGTCTTACCTTAAATGATATTTTTTCTCTGTTATGATCGTCAACCAGTCTGTGATGTCAACCCTTAACCCCAAAACAATATGATAATGTGATCTGGAACTGTAACATTTGGTTAAAACTGTCGCTATGACCTAAATCTTGTTTTCTTCAAAAACTTAAAATTTGTAAATAAAAGAGACAAATCAATGTTTGGTATGAATAGACCGAGGAATATTTGTTCATTAAATATATACTTTAACTTTGAAAAAACATTGGTTAATACAAAAAAATCAATCTTTTATCTGTTAGAGATCAGTAACTGTCGAGTTTACTATAATACACATGTAATAATCATAATCATCGTTTGTAACTTAGCTGCTGTGCAACATTTACTACGAATAAAGTTCAGAGCCCATTTTGTGTATCAATGTACTTGTTGCTCCAAGGTTGCTGATCATGCTGTTGATAAAAAAGATGTAAGAGACCAAAAGAAAATTGCTCAACGATGAGATGTCCTATTTTCTCATCAGTTTCAGTTAAACACAAGAAAGAAAAATGATAATGTATTTTTATCCCGTTTTTGCAAATTATAAATGTGGTTTGTTAATGTTTCTTTCCATTTGGACTTCCCCCAAAATCCCTTAACCCATTACCAAACAATGACGACATTTAACCACTTTGTTGCAGATGACTCTGGAAAACTTTGTGGGAAAAGGATAATGTATTTTTATCCCATTTTTGCAAATTATAAATGTGGTTTGTTAATATTTCTTTCCATTTGGACTTCCCCCAAAATCCCTTAACACATTACCAAACAATGACGACATTTAACCACTTTGTTGCAGATGACTCTGGAAAACATTGTGGGACAAGGAGAAATTGCTCGCTAATTGCTTGCAAGGTTTTCAGCTCTATCTGAAGAATATTTTTCAATTTCATCACATTTTGAAATGCCGTCTGCAAACTCTTTCAATTTGGGATAGTGGAAAAAGTGTTGTTTGGGAAAGGGTTAAGTTTTCCAGAATGGGTTATTCAGTACTTTATCATTGTAGGCTGGTCCAGTTGATAAAGTGAAGATCGCTACAGAAAGAGATGGTAGGAAAAAGTCGTTTGCATTCATCACCTTTTCTCACGATGCCTCGGTGCCTTACACAATACAGTTGATGGATGGAATGCTATTGTATGGCAAGAACCTCAAACTGCAAGCTAGACCAGGTTTGTAACTCTCAATTGGTTTTTGTAACTGCAGGTGTTTCCTGTAAGTGGTTCAAATAAAAAACAACATCAAATGATAGTCTTATAGTATGAAATATATAGCATAATCATATAAACAGGCCAAGAGAGGAAGAGGGATTTTTTCTGTCGTATTGCTTTATTTGGTTTTATCTTTCAGATGTAGATAAAATAATAACAATATTAATAATGATAATAAAGAATTCATTTAACAAGGAATCTTATTTGACAATTTAAACTGACAATCTTCCATAAGATCATTCTAAAAATGATAATAAAATGAATGCGAAATAACAATTGTGCTTAATCAGAGTTTCATCATGCCTTAAAAATTATATACCCTTTGGCTTGATGGGCATTTGATATTTCATCTCAAGTGACCAAATAATGGATTTATTATTCTGCGTCCAATGAATATATTATGCTTGGTTTAATTTTGTGTCAACATTTGTAATATCAAGACTTTTCTGAGACTTTGCAGCTAGGGCTTTGAAGTGACTAGCCAAAGAACATCTCCATATAATCACACTAGAGGGGCTTGAAACAGGGACCCGAGTCACAAATTTTTTGTCTTGCCTTAACCCTATACCAAACAATAACGACATTTGACCACTTTGTTGCAGACAACTCTGAAAAACATTGTGGGAAAAGGAGAAATTGCTCTTAACTAGTAATTTCTCTTTTTCCCACAATATTTTCTGCCCTATCAGAATATTTTCGATTTCATCACATTTTGAAATGTAGTCTGCAAACTCGTTTAATTTGGGACAATCTTTTTGAGTTTGGTAAAGGGTTGCCCACAGAGTCATATAGAACTCAGTTTTGTTTTAAGTAAAACATTGGTTAAGTGGATGTACATTTTTACTAAATTAGCTTCATAAAAGAATGTATTAAAATTGTGCATGTACGTTTAGATGACCATGTAGATTCACAACTTTGGCCTGGATTCAAGTTTGTTGCTGAAATAGACCACCTGTCCTTGTTCCTTGTTGACTGTTCATTCATCCTTTATTTTCAGGCTCAGTCCATGTCCAGCCTCCACCACAGCAACAACAACAACAACAGCAGCAACAATATCAGCAACCTATGCCACAATCCCCTTACTCCCATCAACCTTCATCACCAATGGATAATCGCTATAAGAACAATCTTCCAGGCCAGATGCCCTTTAACCCCTACATGATAAATCAGCCAATGAGATCACAAGTTGGTCCCCAGTCAACCCCTCCCCATTATCAACGATCTAACACATGGAACGGCAATGATCAGGTCAGCCAGATGTCTGTAAGGGATTCCAGGGACCGGAGTCGAGATCGTGATCGATACCAAAATATAGATCGAGACAGGTCAGGTCGTCGGGATGATTACAATTCTGGACGAGATAGTTATAGAGGGGGAGGATCCAATTACAGGGACAGTGGTAGGAGTGAGGACTTTGAATCTAAGAGACAGAGGATTCTACAAAAGCAGAGTGAAGTGTTGAGTCGATACAAACAGGATACGCATCAACAATCGCAGCGATCTAGTCCTCAACACTATTCCCATCGAAGGGGACGCTACTAATTACAAGATGATTAATGTTTTCAGGTTTCTTCTATGGAATGATGTCATTGTTTTGTTGGTATTTGAGTGGTTCAGATACTTTATTTCAGTTATAAGACATTGCTTCTTCACTGATATGGAAGTATTGTTAAATTAGTAGAGACAGCTTGTTATCAGAACAGTAAGCTAATTGAACTATATACATTGTACTGGCTCAAATTGCATAAATGAGGTTATTTAAAAGATAAGTGAGTTGGCATTTCAAGTTTCTGGGAGTTCAGGAGGCAAAAGCATCAAAGCTTGGCTAACTGTTTTTGAACTTTAATTAAAAGTATAAATACAGTCACTTGATGCATACTGTTGCATCATTGCTTTTATTTAATACTATCCTGAGGCCTACACAAAGGAAACCAATATTTATACTACTCTGAAAGCCTAAGCTGATCACAATAAAATCAAGTCTTATTCTTAACAAAAGAACTTTTAACTACTAAGTCATAGTCTGGAAACATTTCTCAATTGATTTCAGGAGTAATTATATTCAAGGGAACGACTGACAAATAAAGTACCTCCTCTCCTTAAGCAATTCATTGTTTTGCACAATATTTTCAAGCAAATTTTGTACATGAAAGATAGTATGCAGAATTCTATGTTTCAGTTGCTTTCTGGTGGATTGCATATTGCTACCAGCAGCATGGGGAAAATGATATGCAAACAAATGGTTTATTGAGATATTAGTTGTTTCAAGCTGCTTCATACTATTCCTTTAATTATAAATCTATAAATTGTTGTAACAGAATTTTTCTAATGTATTGAACTAACATCTATTTATTTAACAAATCATTGAAGATGCATATTTTGTATGAATGTCATTGCTTTTCATGAATGCATGTGTGAAATAGTTCAGGATTATTCCTGAATTTCAGGCTTTTTGGGACTTTTTGCTATTGCAAACATGCCTTTTCAGGATAATGAACTATAGATTTCAGGTTTTTGAATTTCTTCAACTTTCACCCATGTGAATATGATTTTGTCACTTCTACCATATATTTTGAATAACAAATGCCGCAGTTAATTTGAAGCCAGCCTAGGAATGGGCAAACTCTTAACCAAATAGAAATGTTTTATCCATCTTAGGCTGATTTGCACTTGACAGTAAATGGTTTCAAATTGTGTATTTAAACCTCTTCACTTATTTCATTTTCAAAGCAGTCTGTAGCAGAATATGTTGTTAATAATTTGTTTGGTAAAGAAGTTGTCTTTGTTTCCCTTCACTGCTTTTTAAATACCCATGAAATAAAATGATTCATAGAAATATTTCAATTTGTGTCTTGGGCTTTTTTACATTATTTTACAATAATTACATGATAGAGCATTATATCTGATTCTTCTTTTGGAACCCCAAGTGTGGCTGTTGGCATCCAGATCGAAGTATTTGTTAATTTTACATAGATTAGCACCATTTGGGATAATGGCTGCAAACTTTCAGAACTCCCTTATTAACATAAACCATATGATGGCGAAAAGGGTTATATAGTTTGCAAAAACATTTACAGTATTTATGCCCTCTTCCAACTTAATAAAATGTGTGAATCTTTTATTATGACTTATTATAAAATCTTATTAAATCCTGTGTGAAGGCTGGCGCAACAATGGAATTCCAGTGTTTAAGTTCTCAATATACATAATTGTTGCATAAATTAATCAGTTTGATTGTTATATTTCTGAAAGAGCCATTTAACCCATTACCATTTGACCAGATTGTTGCAGGCGACTCTTGAAAACATGGGAAAAGGAGAAATTGCTCTTAACGAGCAATTTCTCCTTTTTCCACAATGTTTTCTGCCCTATCAGAAGATTATTTGTCAATTTCATCACATTTTGAAATGACTGCAAACTCTTACATTTTAAGACAGTCAAATGATTTAGCATTTGGTAAAGGGTTAAATAGTCACCCACATATTAGAGACACCTGACACATATAGTTGAGCATGGTGGCCATAAATAACCCTATTTATGATAACAATGAGACCGGTGGCAGGATCAGGAAAAAGCTGGTTTTGTTGAGTTTTTTTTACTGATTTCGATTGTACTGGATCGATTGAAAGTTGATATTTGATGACACAATCCGTCTGGATTGAGATTTGGAGATTTCCTGATCCCTAACCCGTGGTAAGGGATATTTCTGTGTTTCATATTTTTCGCCCGTCATGCTTTCAGTTTTTCATTGGAAATATCAAGGTTTTCCATCCCTTTCCTTGACAAAAATTGGTTAAATCCTGGTTCTTACACTCCTTCAGTCCAAAAACATTCCCATGAAACTGTCCGTTTAAATCCATACTTGTACTCATTTACACTTTAATTGTGAACATTCTTGAATAATTGACAATTAACTTAAAAGTATTTCGAATTCCCTTTTACAGAAAAACTGAGATGGTAACACATTCACATGATTCTTTTTAAAGAATGAATATATGATAGGCTTGTTTTTAATTAGCCATACGACAAGGTCAGCCGAGAAACATTGGGAACCAATGAAACCAGAGAAATCCTCCATTTTATTATTCAGGTTGTTAGTATTTGATAAATGAATAGTATTTTGATGTGGTTTCTCTAACCAGGTGGTCGCCAGTCGTTAACCCATTGAGTGCTTCTTACTATTTTAGATGTTACACAAATGTAAACAGTGAAGTTAAATTAGTGAGTACATAATTTGTGAAAATACACATTTGAAACATAGATAATAAATAGTGCAGGTGTTATATTGTTGTGGTCCTGTGGTGTTTCCCTATGTTTCAGCATATTCTATCACAATTTTTAACTAATTTTACCCAGTTTTTCAGGTTTTCTGAGCAAAAGTATACTTTTAATTAAATATTATCCATCTCTAGGATGCCTTGTAACCAAATGGCTATTTTTTTGTCCTGAGAACTCATGATAGCAAGTTAAAAGTCAACACTCATATCCTATTTCCTCACTAAATCCCTCACTCCATAACACCTCTCTCTACTGTACCGACTGATGAAGGCTTAAGAAACCATTGCAACAAAAGAAAAAGTTGCTTGCATCAAGCTATTTCTATTTTTGTCACAAGTTGCGTATGAAACAGTCTTAAGCACCTTTTATGAGTGAGGTGGTTTGAGAATGCAAATCGACAATCATCTTCAGCATGGGATCCTTCCGTCATGGATGTTTCGCCCCTGAACCATACATCTGATAGAGGGTGGGGCCACCGTAGGAACATTGTGATTATCGATAGCTCTACTTCTTCCGACTCCTTTCTTCTCGTCTCAGCCACAGCCAGCTAGACGAATGTTCAGCTGCTTGACTCAGTTTCTGGATAGTCCTCCGCCTATCCCTGTCCGTGGACCCTATTGCTGTCATCAGCCGGCACACAGATTGAGACGAAAGCCTCTCGCGCCTACTTCTATCGGGAAGAGCCATGTATGCCAGCCTCGTTGTTTACACTCGTCAAGGAGCTCTGTGTACTTCGCTTTCTTCCTTTCATAGGCCTCTTCACATCTGGTTTCCCAGGGTACTGTCAACTCAATCAAGATGAGTCGCTTTCCATGATTAGACCATAACACTATATCAGGCCTAAGGTTTGTCTGTACTATACTTGGGAATACCAGCTTAATGTCTAGGTCAACCAGCATGTTCCAACCTTTTGTACCATCTAGGATTGACGACGATTTCTGTGGTAGCTGTCGCTGTGTAGTTTCATCCGGCTTCACAAAGTTGATTCTATGACGTTGCGAGTTACTCCTACGCTCCTTCGTCCTCTCTTGTTCCAACCAGTCAGCCACCTCTCTGAGGACGTTGTCATGACGCCATCTGTATCTTCCTTGAGACAGTGCTGTAGAACAGGAAGAAAGAACATGTTGCGGGACGATCACAGAGCTTACAGTTTGGATCTGTTGTTAGCCCCCATCGGCAGAGGTTTGCTTGGGATGGTAGGAGGTCGTGGACTGACCTGAGGAGAAAGGAAAGTCTGTGTGGCTCATACTTCCCGACGTCATCCCAGGTCAGTTTCCTGTCTATCGTGTTCCATGTCGTCCATGTCCCTTGTGT
Organism: Cerastoderma edule; assembly: GCA_947846245.1. Taxonomy (NCBI): domain Eukaryota; kingdom Metazoa; phylum Mollusca; class Bivalvia; order Cardiida; family Cardiidae; genus Cerastoderma; species Cerastoderma edule. The sequence goes on from OX401409.1 coordinate 25,799,070, forward strand.
TCCCATCTCCATCGCTCTAGCTTGCCTGGTGTTCTTACTGCTCTCCTGTCTGGATCATGGCTCGCCTCTCTTTCTGGTCTGCCCGGCTCCACAAACGTGTTTTCGTCGCACCTATCCCTTGACGTCCGACAGCGGGGATTCCAAGCCACTTTCTTAGGTGTCTGCTGGTGATCCTTTCCAAGGCTTCTATTGTTGAGCTTGGTACCTCATACAGCATCATTGGCCAGATCAGCCTTGGTAATAGGGCATGCTGGTAAAGCCAGGCTTTGAACTTTCCTGGAAGGTTGCTGCGGTCTATCCTCTTCAGACCCTCTTCTTCTTGCGTCTCAAGCTTTCTGGCATTGTCGCTATCCTGTAGGCTTGCATCAAACCATTTCCCAAGGCACTTGATCGGATTTGTCATTATTGATGGGATCTCCTCATCTTGTACTCGGAGGATGAATCTATCTGTCGGTTTGCTCTTTTTGATAATCAGAGATCTGGACTTAGCAGCTTTGAATTTCATCCTGGCCAATGAAGCGACATCTGTAAGGGCTGTCAACATCCATCTCGCCTGTACATGGGTTGTAGTGGTGAGGGTGAGGTCGTCAATGAAGCCTCTAATGGATGGCTGGTAAATCCCTGAATCTGTCTTCGTACCGCGTGTCTCTCTGAGGGCGGCATTGATCAGAAGGTTCATTCGGACCACGATGAAAAGTACCACGGAAACTGTGCACCCCGTGACAATTCCTTTCCCCAACTTCTGCCAGTCCGTCAGCTGGTCACCAACAGAAAACCGGCGTTTGACACCATCCAGGTAGCTGATGATAATTTCTGAACTTGGTCTGGGACGTGGTAGTGTTGAAGGGCTGTGTAAATCAATTGGTGGGGAATGGAACCATATGCATTAGCAAGGTCGAGCCAGACGACTGTGAGATCCTTCTTCCCTGCCTTTGCCTCTCTAATCAGTTGAGTGATTGCACTTGTATGTTCTACACAACCAAAGAAACCGGGAACGCCACCCTTATGGACAGAGGTGTTAATGTAGCTGTTGGTAGTAAGGTAAGCCGTAAGCCTTCTAGCAAGGATAGCGAAGAATGTCTTCCCTTGCACATTCAATAGTGATATGGTCCGGAACTGGTTAATATTCTTGGAGTTCCTTTCCTTGGGTGTGAATATTCCTTCTGCTTCTTTTGAAGCTGATGGTACTTTGCCTTTCCTCCAAACCACCTTCAAAAGTCTCCATAATCTTTTCAGTAAGAGAGGGCACATCTTATAAACTTTGTACGGGATCGCGATAGGTCCAGGAGCCGATCCAAATTTAGCTCTACTGATGGTGTCCTTCACTTACCCCAGCTTTGGCTCTGATGTTAAGAGTTCAATCTCTGGATGTGCTGCTGCTTCTATGCGATCACAGTTCCCTAGTGCGTCATCTCGATTGCTGTCGGAATGTGTCTCGTGTAGGTATTTTCCAACCTATTTGATATTGGTCTCGAGCACTCCGGACCGCTCCTTGTCTAGCAGATTTCGCGCAAACTTGTATGGGTTATTTGTGAACGCCATTCCCTTCTTGGTGCTCTCCCTAGCATCCCTTCTCGTGTTTTCAGCTTTCTGCAGAGATTTCAGTTGAGTACGTGTTGACTCCCTTAGTTGGGATATACCGAGTCTCTCCAATGATGAGCTATTTCGAAAGCGTCGCTTTAACTGTCTGAGTTCACGTCTCAGTTTCTCAATGCGGGGTTGCCTCCTGTTGACTTTAGGAGGCTCTTTGTGTACCTTTGATTCCTCTTTCCAAACCGTTCCTTTCCTACTGAATAGACTATAGTAGTGAGGGTGTGAAGCTTCCGGTCCACTGGTCCTTGCATGGAAGCTTCGAGAATAGAGTCTAGGTCCTCGTCTAGGAGTTTCAATGATGTCCTTTCTGATGCCGTGGGCCACTTGATCCTTGGTTTCTTATGTCTCGTAGCCAGGTATAGGCGTGGTCTATCAAGAATAGTTTGCTGTCGTGTTTCCTGGCTGCAGTCAAGCTTAAGTAGCTCCATGAGAGGGTCATCTCCCTCCGCCTCTGGTTCCTGGACGACATCGTATGCTGTCTCGAAAACAGTTCCTCAGTACTGTGGGTTGAGTCCTGACTGGGGTACTCCTGCGTCTCACTAGTCATTACAACTAAGCGCTGTGTTCGGGGCTTCACACGCTGGCAACCAGGTTTTCCTTGGTGGATTCGCAGACCACGATTGTTCTTGCAAACCTTTTCACACGGGCAGGTCACTCTTCCCGATGTTTCATTCATAGTCGATAAAGCGGGCCGTGTCGATTCCATAAAATCTGTCCATGTAAGTCTTTCATCCTCCCCCCTCTCGAAAGACTCTGGGGGTATCTCTCTGTATTGGAGTCTGTAGCTTGGATGTGGGTGTCTTCTCTCGAAAACTGCATTTCGGGCGGCTAATCCTAGTGCCCCGGTACCAGTCTGTTCCTGGTGGTCATCTGTCTCTCCAGTGTCACCAATCTGTTCTTGGTTGTCATATAGTCTTTCCTAGAAGTCACTGGTTGCAGTTTCCTGTGCAAATCTCAAAGGAAATGTTCTTTTCCTACTTTATAATAGTTTTCAGCTGTTTTTGTCAATTTGGACAAGATGTACATTTCTATTTGGGAGGGGGGGGGGGTAGGTATATTCTGTTGACTTTTCTCTGTTGACCAGCTGACTGCTGACCGCTGACCAGCTGACCAGAGGGTATAAAATGCTGACCAGTATTTTGATGACCAGGGTAATTTTGATGACCCCCACTGACTGACTGATAAGAACTGATAAGTGATAAACAGCTCCCTATAACCAAATCAATGTAGAAAAAGAAGCTTTTGAGTACTAGTGCTTCAGGAGCAGTTTTTGAACTTTGCTATTGTCATTATTTCTTTGTTGCTTTCGTTCATAGCATGTTGGAACTTCTAATTTAAGAAATATTAATATGTGGAAAAAGGAGAAACTATCTTTAAATCATGTTTTTTGCACATTTTCAAAATCTTGATGAAAGGCTATGCTTATTTTTTCCTTTTCTTTTTAAAAAATTAATTGTTTGCTGTTTTGCATTTAGAAATGGCGTCTGAAACTCTTCCAGTTAGGGACTCTCTAAACTATTTCTCAACTATTTTTGGTAAAGGGTTAAACAAACAAAAGTTTGATCTGGCCAGGTCTCAAACTTCAGACTCCAGTCTTCCAAGTCATGAATGGGACAATCCAATGAACAAGTTAGCATACATTGAAAACAGTGTGTGGAAAAGGACTTGTGTAATGAGTAATGTGAACTCTCTATACATGTATGTCAAACAATAACAAAGAAAAAAGGGAGGCAACTTTGCCCATCTTTCCCCCATGAGTAAACTTGCTGTTGATCCCCTTACTCTGACTTTCACGGCATACTATTCTAAGCAGCAGCGTGGATAAAGAAATTGCCCATTCATAAGGAGGATTTCAACGCTTTGGGTGGAGTCGGGTGTGGGGGTCGGGTTTCTGGGGGGAAGTTACTCTGTGCGGATATGAACATATACACTAACAGTCTTGCCAGATTATGGGTAAAGGGTTAGCAATCAGAAACATAATAATCAGTAGAATTACTCAATGAAACACTGTAGGAAAAGGGACAATGACTTATTTGATTATCTCCATATAGAAATATTGATCGGACGGGGTCTCGAACAAACGACATTCTGGTTAACGTGGTAAAATCAGAAACATCGTCTGCATACTTCTTTAGAATAGATTGCCTTGAAAGACTGAATCCCTAATTACCCTATTTTACTATCATAAAGTACCGATACGTTTCAAAGTATTTTATTCTGTCGCTCGGTTTGTTTGGACTTAACGCTGATGTCAACAGTATTCTAGTCATTTTGATGACTTTTTCATCTGTTTTATTTTCCACGTAGAGCAATTTGGTGGGTTTGTCCAATGAGACATGTCGCATTGACTTCTTATACCATTACCAAACAATAACGACATTTGACCAGTTTGTTGGAGGCGACTTTGGAAAAACGTTGTGGGAAAATGAGAAATTGCTCTTCACCAGCAATTTCTCCTTTTCCCACAATGTTTTCTGCTCTATCCCAAGATTATTTTTTCAAATTCATCGCATTTAGAAATGGCGTCTGAAACTCTTCCAGTTAGGGACTCTCTAAACTATTTCTCAACTATTTTTGGTAAAGGGTTAAACAAACAAAAGTTTGATCTGGCCAGGTCTCAAACTTCAGACTCCAGTCTTCAAGTCATGAATGGGACAATCCAATGAACAAGTTAGCATACATTGAAAACAGTGTGTGGAAAAGGACTTGTGTAATGAGTAATGTGAACTCTATATACATGTATGTCAAACAATAACAAAGAAAAAGGGAGGCAACTTTGCCCATCTTTCCCCCATGAGTAAACTTGCTGTTGATCCCCTTACTCTGACTTTCACGGCATACTATTCTAAGCAGCAGCGTGGATAAAGAAATTGCCCATTCATAAGGAGGATTTCAACGCTTTGGGTGGAGTCGGGTGTGGGGGTCGGGTTTCTGGGGGGAAGTTACTCTGTGCGGATATGAACATATACACTAACAGTCTTGCCAGATTATGGGTAAAGGGTTAGCAATCAGAAACATAATAATCAGTAGAATTACTCAATGAAACACTGTAGGAAAAGGGACAATGACTTATTTGATTATCTCCATATAGAAATATTGATCGGACGGGGTCTCGAACAAACGACATTCTGGTTAACGTGGTAAAATCAGAAACATCGTCTGCATACTTCTTTAGAATAGATTGCCTTGAAAGACTGAATCCCTAATTACCCTATTTTACTATCATAAAGTACCGATACGTTTCAAAGTATTTTATTCTGTCGCTCGGTTTGTTTTGGACTTAACGCTGATGTCAACAGTATTCTAGTCATTTTGATGACTTTTCCATCTGTTTTATTTTCCACGTAGAGCAATTTGGTGGGTTTGTCCAATGAGACATGTCGCATTGACTTCTTATACCATTACCAAACAATAACGACATTTGACCAGTTTGTTGGAGGCGACTTTGGAAAAACGTTGTGGGAAAATGAGAAATTGCTCTTCACCAGCAATTTCTCCTTTTCCCACAATGTTTTCTGCTCTATCCCAAGATTATTTTTCAAATTCATCGCATTTAGAAATGGCGTCTGAAACTCTTCCAGTTAGGGACTCTCTAAACTATTTCTCAACTATTTTTGGTAAAGGGTTAAACAAACAAAAGTTTGATCTGGCCAGGTCTCAAACTTCAGACTCCAGTCTTCCAAGTCATGAATGGGACAATCCAATGAACAAGTTAGCATACATTGAAAACAGTGTGTGGAAAAGGACTTGTGTAATGAGTAATGTGAACTCTATATACATGTATGTCAAACAATAACAAAGAAAAAAGGGAGACAACTTTGCCCATCTTTCCCCCATGAGTAAACTTGCTGTTGATCCCCTTACTCTGACTTTCACGGCATACTATTCTAAGCAGCAGCGTGGATAAAGAAATTGCCCATTCATAAGGAGGATTTCAACGCTTTGGGTGGAGTCGGGTGTGGGGGTCGGGTTTCTGGGGGGAAGTTACTCTGTGCAGATATGAACATATACACTAACAGTCTTGCCAGATTATGGGTAAAGGGTTAGCAATCAGAAACATATAATCAGTAGAATTACTCAATGAAACACTGTAGGAAAAGGGACAATGACTTATTTGATTATCTCCATATAGAAATATTGATCGGACGGGGTCTCGAACAAACGACATTCTGGTTAACGTGGTAAAATCAGAACATCGTCTGCATACTTCTTTAGAATAGATTGCCTTGAAAGACTGAATCCCTAATTACCCTATTTTACTATCATAAAGTACCGATACGTTTCAAAGTATTTTATTCTGTCGCTCGGTTTGTTTTGGACTTAACGCTGATGTCAACAGTATTCTAGTCATTTTGATGACTTTTTCATCTGTTTTATTTTCCACGTAGAGCAATTTGGTGGGTTTGTCCAATGAGACATGTCGCATTGACTTCTTATACCATTACCAAACAATAACGACATTTGACCAGTTTGTTGGAGGCGACTTTGGAAAAGCGTTGTGGGAAAATGAGAAATTGCTCTTCACCAGCAATTTCTCCTTTTCCCACAATGTTTTCTGCTCTATCCCAAGATTATTTTTCAAATTCATCGCATTTAGAAATGGCGTCTGAAACTCTTCCAGTTAGGGACTCTCTAAACTATTTCTCAACTATTTTTGGTAAAGGTTTAAACAAACAAAAGTTTGATCTGGCCAGGTCTCAAACTTCAGACTCCAGTCTTCCAAGTCATGAATGGGACAATCCAATGAACAAGTTAGCATACATTGAAAACAGTGTGTGGAAAAGGACTTGTGTAATGAGTAATGTGAACTCTTATACATGTATGTCAAACAATAACAAAAGAAAAAGGGAGGCAACTTTGCCCATCTTTCCCCCATGAGTAAACTTGCTGTTGATCCCCTTACTCTGACTTTCACGGCATACTATTCTAAGCAGCAGCGTGGATAAAGAAATTGCCCATTCATAAGGAGGATTTCAACGCTTTGGGTGGAGTCGGGTGTGGGGGTCGGGTTTCTGGGGGGAAGTTACTCTGTGCAGATATGAACATATACACTAACAGTCTTGCCAGATTGTGGGTAAAGGGTTAGCAATCAGAAACATAATAATCAGTAGAATTACTCAATGAAACACTGTAGGAAAAGGGACAATGACTTATTTGATTATCTCCATATAGAAATATTGATCGGACGGGGTCTCGAACAAACGACATTCTGGTTAACGTGGTAAAATCAGAAACATCGTCTGCATACTTCTTTAGAATAGATTGCCTTGAAAGACTGAATCCCTAATTACCCTATTTTACTATCATAAAGTACCGATACGTTTCAAAGTATTTTATTCTGTCGCTCGGTTTGTTTTGGACTTAACGCTGATGTCAACAGTATTCTAGTCATTTTGATGACTTTTTCATCTGTTTTATTTTCCACGTAGAGCAATTTGGTGGGTTTGTCCAATGAGACATGTCGCATTGACTTCTTATACCATTACCAAACAATAACGACATTTGACCAGTTTGTTGGAGGCGACTTTGGAAAAATGTTGTGGGAAAATGAGAAATTGCTCTTCACCAGCAATTTCTCCTTTTCCCACAATGTTTTCTGCTCTATCCCAAGATTATTTTTCAAATTCATCGCATTTAGAAATGGCGTCTGAAACTCTTTCAGTTAGGGACTCTCTAAACTATTTCTCAACTATTTTTGGTAAAGGGTTAAACAAACAAAAGTTTGATCTGGCCAGGTCTCAAACTTCAGACTCCAGTCTTCCAAGTCATGAATGGGACAATCCAATGAACAAGTTAGCATACATTGAAAACAGTGTGTGGAAAAGGACTTGTGTAATGAGTAATGTGAACTCTATATACATGTATGTCAAACAATAACAAAGAAAAAAGGGAGGCAACTTTGCCCATCTTTCCCCCATGAGTAAACTTGCTGTTGATCCCCTTACTCTGACTTTCACGGCATACTATTCTAAGCAGCAGCGTGGATAAAGAAATTGCCCATTCATAAGGAGGATTTCAACGCTTTGGGTGGAGTCGGGTGTGGGGGTCGGGTTTCTGGGGGGAAGTTACTCTGTGCGGATATGAACATATACACTAACAGTCTTGCCAGATTATGGGTAAAGGGTTAGCAATCAGAAACATAATAATCAGTAGAATTACTCAATGAAACACTGTAGGAAAAGGGACAATGACTTATTTGATTATCTCCATATAGAAATATTGATCGGACGGGGTCTCGAACAAACGACATTCTGGTTAACGTGGTAAAATCAGAAACATCGTCTGCATACTTCTTTAGAATAGATTGCCTTGAAAGACTGAATCCCTAATTACCCTATTTTACTATCATAAAGTACCGATACGTTTCAAAGTATTTTATTCTGTCGCTCGGTTTGTTTTGGACTTAACGCTGATGTCAACAGTATTCTAGTCATTTTGATGACTTTTTCATCTGTTTTATTTTCCACGTAGAGCAATTTGGTGGGTTTGTCCAATGAGACATGTCGCATTGACTTCTTATACCATTACCAAACAATAACGACATTTGACCAGTTTGTTGGAGGCGACTTTGGAAAAACGTTGTGGGAAAATGAGAAATTGCTCTTCACCAGCAATTTCTCCTTTTCCCACAATGTTTTCTGCTCTATCCCAAGATTATTTTTCAAATTCATCGCATTTAGAAATGGCGTCTGAAACTCTTCCAGTTAGGGACTCTCTAAACTATTTCTCAACTATTTTTGGTAAAGGGTTAAACAAACAAAAGTTTGATCTGGCCAGGTCTCAAACTTCAGACTCCAGTCTTCCAAGTCATGAATGGGACAATCCAATGAACAAGTTAGCATACATTGAAAACAGTGTGTGGAAAAGGACTTGTGTAATGAGTAATGTGAACTCTTTATACATGTATGTCAAACAATAACAAAGAAAAAGGGAGGCAACTTTGCCCATCTTTCCCCCATGAGTAAACTTGCTGTTGATCCCCTTACTCTGACTTTCACGGCATACTATTCTAAGCAGCAGCGTGGATAAAGAAATTGCCCATTCATAAGGAGGATTTCAACGCTTTGGGTGGAGTCGGGTGTGGGGGTCGGGTTTCTGGGGGGAAGTTACTCTGTGCGGATATGAACATATACACTAACAGTCTTGCCAGATTATGGGTAAAGGGTTAGCAATCAGAAACATAATAATCAGTAGAATTACTCAATGAAACACTGTAGGAAAAGGGACAATGACTTATTTGATTATCTCCATATAGAAATATTGATCGGACGGGGTCTCGAACAAACGACATTCTGGTTAACGTGGTAAAATCAGAAACATCGTCTGCATACTTGTTTAGAATAGATTGCCTTGAAAGACTGAATCCCTAATTACCATATTTTACTATCATAAAGTACCGATACGTTTCAAAGTATTTTATTCTGTCGCTCGGTTTGTTTGGGACTTAACGCTGATGTCAACAGTATTCTAGTCATTTTGATGACTTTTTCATCTGTTTTATTTTCCACGTAGAGCAATTTGGTGGGTTTGTCCAATGAGACATGTCGCATTGACTTCTTATACCATTACCAAACAATAACGACATTTGACCAGTTTGTTGGAGGCGACTTTGGAAAAACGTTGTGGGAAAATGAGAAATTGCTCTTCACCAGCAATTTCTCCTTTTCCCACAATGTTTTCTGCTCTATCCCAAGATTATTTTTCAAATTCATCGCATTTAGAAATGGCGTCTGAAACTCTTCCAGTTAGGGACTCTCTAAACTATTTCTCAACTATTTTTGGTAAAGGGTTAAACAAACAAAAGTTTGATCTGGCCAGGTCTCAAACTTCAGACTCCAGTCTTCCAAGTCATGAATGGGACAATCCAATGAACAAGTTAGCATACATTGAAAACAGTGTGTGGAAAAGGACTTGTGTAATGAGTAATGTGAACTCTCTATACATGTATGTCAAACAATAACAAAGAAAAAAGGGAGGCAACTTTGCCCATCTTTCCCCCATGAGTAAACTTGCTGTTGATCCCCTTACTCTGACTTTCACGGCATACTATTCTAAGCAGCAGCGTGGATAAAGAAATTGCCCATTCATAAGGAGGATTTCAACGCTTTGGGTGGAGTCGGGTGTGGGGGTCGGGTTTCTGGGGGGAAGTTACTCTGTGCGGATATGAACATATACACTAACAGTCTTGCCAGATTATGGGTAAAGGGTTAGCAATCAGAAACATAATAATCAGTAGAATTACTCAATGAAACACTGTAGGAAAAGGGACAATGACTTATTTGATTATCTCCATATAGAAATATTGATCGGACGGGGTCTCGAACAAACGACATTCTGGTTAACGTGGTAAAATCAGAAACATCGTCTGCATACTTCTTTAGAATAGATTGCCTTGAAAGACTGAATCCCTAATTACCCTATTTTACTATCATAAAGTACCGATACGTTTCAAAGTATTTTATTCTGTCGCTCGGTTTGTTTTGGACTTAACGCTGATGTCAACAGTATTCTAGTCATTTTGATGACTTTTTCATCTATTTTATTTTCCACGTAGAGCAATTTGGTGGGTTTGTCCGATGAGACATGTCGCATTGACTTCTTATACCATTACCAAACAATAACGACATTTGACCAGTTTGTTGGAGGCGACTTTGGAAAACGTTGTGGGAAAATGAGAAATTGCTCTTCACCAGCAATTTCTCCTTTTCCCACAATGTTTTCTGCTCTATCCCAAGTTTATTTTTCAAATTCATCGCATTTAGAAATGGCGTCTGAAACTCTTCCAGTTAGGGACTCTCTAACTATTTCTCAACTATTTTTGGTAAAGGGTTAAACAAACAAAAGTTTGATCTGGCCAGGTCTCAAACTTCAGACTCCAGTCTTCCAAGTCATGAATGGGACAATCCAATGAACAAGTTAGCATACATTGAAAACAGTGTGTGGAAAAGGACTTGTGTAATGAGTAATGTGAACTCTTATACATGTATGTCAAACAATAACAAAGAAAAAAGGGAGACAACTTGCCCATCTTTCCCCCATGAGTAAACTTGCTGTTGATCCCCTTACTCTGACTTTCACGGCATACTATTCTAAGCAGCAGCGTGGATAAAGAAATTGCCCATTCATAAGGAGGATTTCAACGCTTTGGGTGGAGTCGGGTGTGGGGGTCGGGTTTCTGGGGGGAAGTTACTCTGTGCGGATATGAACATATACACTAACAGTCTTGCCAGATTATGGGTAAAGGGTTAGCAATCAGAAACATAATCAGTAGAATTACTCAATGAAACACTGTAGGAAAAGGGACAATGACTTGTTTGATTATCTCCATATAGAAATATTGATCGGACGGGGTCTCGAACAAACGACATTCTAGTTAACGTGGTAAAATCAGAAACGTCGTCTGCATACTTCTTTAGAATAGATTGCCTTGAAAGACTGAATCCTAATTACCATATTTTACTATCATAAAGTACCGATACGTTTCAAAGTATTTTATTCTGTCGCTCGGTTTGTTTGGGACTTAACGCTGATGTCAACAGTATTCTAGTCATTTTGATGACTTTTTCATCTGTTTATTTTCCACGTAGAGCAATTTGGTGGGTTTGTCCGATGAGACATGTCGCATTGACTTCCTATACCATTACCAAACAATAACGACATTTGACCAGTTTGTTGGAGGCGACTTTGGAAAGCGTTGTGGGGAAAATGAGAAATTGCTCTTCACCAGCAATTTCTCCTTTTCCCACAATGTTTTCTCCTCTATCCGAAGATCAGTTTTCAAATTCATCGCATTCAGAAATGGCGTCTGGAACTCCTCCAGTTATATAGGGACTGTCTAAACTTTTTTTCAACTATTTTTGGTAAAGGGTTAAACAAACAAAGGTTTGATCTGGCCAGGTCTCAAACTTCAGACTCCAGTCTTCCAAGTCATGAATGGGACAATCCAATGAACAAGTTAGCATACATTGAAAACAGTGTGAGGAAAAGGACTTGTGTAATGAGTAATGTGAACTCTCTATGCATGTATGCATTCAAACAATAACAAAGAAAAAAGGGAAACAAATCTGCCCATCTTTCCCCCATGAGTAAACTTGCTGTTGATCCCCTTACTCTGACTTTCACGGCATACTATTTTAAGCAGCAGCGTGCATAAAGAAATTGCCCGCTCACAAGGAGCATTTCTACGCTTTGGACGGGGGTCGGGTGTGGGGGTCTGGTTTTTGGGGGGAAGTCACTAACATATACAATAACAGTCTTGCCAG